>PVIH01003131.1:30033-168515 GCA_004025045.1 Sigmodon hispidus
TTTTTTTTTTTTTTTTTTTTTTTTTTTTTTTTTTTTTTTTTTTTTTTTTTTTTTTTTTTTGTAAAGAGGCTAATGTGACTGTCTAGTCATCTACACAATGCCCAGTTCAAGAGCTAAGGTTACCAAATAAGAAATGCTACAGCGGGTTTCGTGGATGTATAGAATAAACCCATACACATACACATACACATACACACAGCTATATTGACATTTTGAAGTGAAAGCACATTGAGAAAAAGGGTAGGATTTTAATTTATGGATTGCAGGAAAATTTGCCAGTCAGCGCGCAGGCAGTATGCAAGAGAATAAAGGACCATTTTCAAAAGAATAAGCTGTCTTGGATGCACGTCTTCCTGTATAATAAGTATGAATTTAAAATGGATGGGTGCTGGGTACATCTTTTAGCTTCACTGTTCTCACATGCTCACTCATGGCAACTGTGGTATTCCTTTCTGTATTGTAATCACATGTGGTTCTGAGGGTGCAAGGGAACAATTGTACTGCTGCTGACACATGCCATGCATTTCACACTCCGCTCTGGGGCAGGCCTATGGACAATCTTTATTATAATGCAACTCACCAAAGGTCTTGTGGAAGACTTACTGCTAAGTTACATGTAGATGATGTGTGTGTGTGCTTGTATAGACGATATACCTAGCTTAGGGCATGAGGAACAAGGTAAACAGTGAATGAGATCCAGACAGAAAGGCTAGAGAATAAATGATGTTTTCATTCATCATGTCATCTCTGTGAGTCATTCCAAGCACTATTCATTTAGACTTGGATAAACCTTTGAAAGATATAATTTAAAATTTTTACATGATAGTTCTTAATGCAATTTTTAGAACCCCAGAGTAAATTCTTCTGCCATCTTTTAGGAATATCATCTTGCTTGTAGAAGGAGGTCCTATTTCAAGCCTGCATTGACAGTTCATAAACCAACGACTCTTTTAATTGGTCTTAATTCTTTTAATCTGAAAAAAAAAATAGTATATAAGCTATAATTACTTGCTAACTCAGAAAGAGGGTTTTGAAGACCATGTATAATTATGTTTTACTTACTCTTTTATTTTGGGTTATTTAAAATTTGTAACATTGGGTCTCTTGTTTATATCATAATTATCCTAAAACATACATAATAACAGAAATATATTAGTGACTTCAGCGGTAAGGAACCTGGAATGGATTTATCCACAAGTGTTTTTACACAGTATGATTGTATTCTGCAGACATGTATATAATGTTTGGTTGCTGATGGATGCTAACACTGTAAAAAAAAAAAAAAAAAAAAAAAAAAGGCACTGGGTACCATTTCTAAGGCCCGTTTCTGATGATCCAAGTAGTTACCAATGTTACTTGCTTGATGATTAAAAATCCCTTGAATTTTAAGCTTTGGAAAGCTTTCACAATTCCACAGAAAAAAGTTACTTTTTTTTCCTGAAAAAAAAAAATACAGAACCCAAACTGGTATTTGGAAGAATCCATGTCATCACCCGCTGAAAAGGAATGCTTATGTCCCCTGAAGTAGCTATTGTGCTGTCCAGGTAAGCTCAACTTTGTAGTAGGTGTTGGCCTGTGCAGTTAGGAGAGAGGTGTGACTGGGAATCTGTGGACACAGGACAAACTGTGTGAACGTGAGTTTGCTTGCTCTCACGATGGTTGTTTGGTGGTTTATGTATAAAAGTACACAAAGCTCTCAAGTACCTAACACAGCATAGGCAGCAAGAATCAGGACTTCAACTCCCATGTCCGGGCCCAGGATCCCTCTGCCTGGACTATCTTCTGCTTTATCTTTTCCAAACTAGCTCCTGATGCATCATCATCTTGACATTTCTTCTAGCAAAGTTCCTAGACCCAAGCTACAGCATCCCATCTATACCACCTGCGGCGGGCATGTGCTTAGACAGCCCTGAACTCAGTTCACCTGCCTGCTCCTTTAGTCCATTGTATCTTGAAGGTTGGGATGAGTTTTTAGTCTCTGTACCCTAATGCCCAGGGCAGGGTGAAGCAGAACAGGCAGTAAATCAGTGTTGTTGAATAAATTAATAATTTGCATTGGAAATAGCTTATTGCAGCACTGAGGAGATGGATCAGTGGGTAAATTGCTTTCCATGGAAGAATGAAGAGCTAAGGATCCAAGTTCAGATCCTCGAAACCCATGTGAAAAGCCAGACATTGTGACTTGTGTCTGTAACTCTAGAACTGGCATGGGCTGGGGGTGGGAGGGGGTAGGGTGTTTGGAGATAGGTAGATCTCCTAGGTTCCCTGTCCAGCAAACTCTAGGGTCCTTTTCAGGGTCTGTGTAGAACCCTGCCTCAAAAAATAGGTGGGGAGTAATAAATGACATTTGACATCCACCTCTAACCTTTATGTGCATGTGTGTGTACCCTCACAACAGATGCACATACATATATATGTAAGAAAGGAAAAGAAAAATAGCTTATTAATAATTTAACTATCTTAATGTGGTGGCCATAACTTTAATACCAGTCTTGGAGAGGCAGAGTAGGTCTATGAATCTGAGACCAGCTAGGACTTCATAGTGAGACCCTTTCTCAAGAAAACAAAAGAAAGAAATTAATATCTGAACAAATAAAAAAGTGATAGAAAAGATATAAAGCCATGCAATCTTGTATATATCACATTAAAAGGGGGAATTTTTTATGTGATATTCATTCTTTTGTAAAAGAATAAGTTTCTCATTTACCCTAAAGTATTGTGAATACCCCAGAATCCTTCTTGGTCTTATGCCGGGCTGTTTCTCTAGTTACTCATTCTTGAGCCTTCTAATTCCTACTAAGAATCACTGACTTTCAGTGTGTTGGATACCTTTGCCTGCCTAGCTCTTTCTTTGTAGGATCATTTATTGAGATTTAGGCAGTAAATGGTTCCCATAAAAGGCTGGACAGTCAGAAAAAAATCAGGTGAATATCTGGCTTCCAGACATCTGGACCATCAGAAATAAGAATGAATTATATGCTTTAATTTTCTGAACATGGATGCAAGTGCAGAACCCTCTGGACAAGGGCTTTTATTTAGTTGCAAAGCACTGATTCACTCAAGTTTCCTCCAGCAACGGGGCATTGTGGTGAGGATTCTCACAGACAAGCGGAAGTCAGGAGCGGGATGCCCTTCCAGGATGGTGCCAGCTCTAAGGACAGCCACCTGCCAATCTCAGTGACCCTGTTGTTTTTCTGTCTCCCCTGGCCTCCTGTAGCGTTAGCCTTTTTTGCTTTATTACAGGGCCATCTTTTGATTCCGTAGCTTTGTGCTGACACCTAACTTGCCTACACTCCTGTGTCAGCTTCTGCTTACCCCCTCCGTGGTTTCTTGGTTCATAGTCTTTTCGTTGCACTTTTCCTGGTGGCTACTTTGTTCTTTATCCTCGGAGTTCTTTTTACCTAGCGCACATTTCTGAGAATCCAGTTAGTCCATTTCATCTTTTCTTCAGCATGCTTTTAACCCTTGGTCCATCTGTGGTTGTAGTTGTTCAAGGGTTCGAACTTCTCTCATAGTGTATAGAAGACAGTAGAGCAAAGCTGTTTCTGTTTGATGTAAGCAAAGAGGCCTTTGGGTAGAAACTATGAAAGGACTCCCTTTCTTCCTGTGTAGCTGGCAACAATGTATTTGACATTGCTAATGTAAGTCCATTATGAGAGTCTAAGTTAAGAATAACCAGGTTATTAAAAATTAAAATGCTTCATCAGTGATAATTAGTATAACTGTGATAAGAAGGCCATGGGATAGATAGCAAATTCATAACCAAGAAAGAAAGTGGGAGGTGGAAGTGAGTTAGAGCTAGCTGGCTCTTAGATGGATGCCGGCAAGCCGCATGCTTGTTAAACAAGAGTAGGTGAGAAGTGAGCACAAGCGTATGCTGACGTGGGTCCCTGAGGCTAGGCTACAAAGCAAGCACAACCCTGGAACTGAAGACCAGGGAGACAAAGAGGCACTTTAAAATCCGAAGAAAGTTTTGGCCTGTGTGTTTTCCACTACGCTTCCCTAGTCTTTCTCTTGATCTGTAATAGATCTTGATAGAGATCTGAAGTGTTGAACAACCTGAACTGACTGGTCATGTGACCTTGAACTATTTATTCTCCAACTCACTTTACTCTCCTGTCAAATAGGAACAATAATAATGATCTCAATACCTTTAATATGAATTGAATTAGGTGGCATCATATATATAAAGGGAGTGACATAGTACCTGGCATTAATAGGGCTTCATTTGATTGTAGCAATTACTCTAATACACAGAAAGGAAGGAAATGCTGATGAGATAATATGCTGAGTAAAATTTCACTTGTTACATCATTGATTCCTCAGTGCATTCCTGTGGGACCTGTGCTTCTCTTTATGAATGAGAAAACAATAACAATGTTGCTGGGGATGTGGCCTAGTGACAGAGCATTTGTCTGGAATATACAAGACCCCAAATTTAACCCTCAGCACCCCATCCCAACTCACAAAATATAACATGAACAAAAGCTCCAAGAGTGAAAGATTATACAATTGAATACTTACCATGTGCTGAATAGACTAATCTAAACCTTTTCAGGCACCACTGTTATTTAATACCTCGATCTCATACTTGAAGATGCTAAGGTCCTGGACTGTAACTTCTCCAAGGCCCTAAAACTAGTCACAGCTTCAGTGTGTGTCTACTTAAACCCAAGCGATCTGACTCCAGAAGTTTCCAGAGTCATATATAACTAAGTCAAAGTCCAGATCTTTTTTTTTTAAGATTTTATTTGTTATGTATACAGTATACATAAGAGAATACCAGATGTCATCATAGATGGTTGTGAGCCACCATGTGGTTGCTGGGAATTGAACTCAGGACCTCCAGAAGAACAGTCAGTGCTCTTAACCTCTGAGCCATCTCTCCAGCACCCAAGGTTCAGATCTTATTAAGGGCACTAGTTCAGTTCGCTCCCAAAGGTGTATGCCAACGGTATGCAAGGCTGTGGTTGACACAAGCTGACCGTGCGCCTGAATCCCAGCACTGTGATGCAAAGACAAAGGCACCTTTTGGAATGGTGCAGACTATTTGAAAAATAATTTCAATATGTTCAAATTAGGTCTCTAGAATCTGTAGAAGTTATTTAACAAATGTGTGAAGGATATCTGTTGTATCAGGCAATAAAAAAAATGAACATGACATTGTGAGGACTTCAAGATGAGTGGGGCTTGATTCCCCACCCTAAGCTTCTTCTGTCCTGGTGGAGGGAGACAGATAATCACACAGCTAATTATGAACCATAGAGCAATGGATCTGAGAACTGCAGCAGTCAGGGGAGAGGAAGATTAATCTGCAGTGGTGAACATGGTAGAGGAGCTGGGGAAGGCTTCATGTAGGAGATGACATTTGCAATTGTCCTTTAGGGACAACTGTGAAAGTACCAGACGCCTTCTATAATTTTCTTTTTCTTCACACTAGTGATTTTCTAAAGATAGTATCAAATAGCTAACTTAATATCGAAATACAGTAAGCATAGAATATGCATGTAGTGTTTTTCAAAGATTAGGTTCTTTGAGGAAAATGGAGACGTATCTACTCTTTTTTAATATTTATTTTTATTTTATGTGACTTTTTTGCTTGTATGTATAGCTGTGTAAGGGTGTCAGATCTTGGAATTACACAGTTGTGAGCTGCCTTGTGGATGCTGGAAATCAAACTCAGTTCCTCCAGAAGAACAGTCAGTGCTCTTAACCACTGAGCCATCTCTCTCTTAATAATCATAAGACGGTAGTAGTATTTTCCTGGTCGGGACTTATTCAGATACCTATTGATGGAGTTCAAAAATAAAATTTTCCATTTTGTGCTTTCAAGTTTGGCCTTCCAAAGCCCAAATGTCAGTCTGTCCTCTACAGCACTAAGGAAATCCTGGGAAAATCTAGCAGGTCCCTTATCTCTTCCTCCTGTTTCTCCTCCTCTTCCTCCTCCTTCACTCCCTCCTTTTAAGATTTATTTATTCATGTTGTGCTTGCATGTATAATATCTATGTGCTGAATGTCTGCCTGGTTCCCATGGACGTCAGAAGAGAGCATTAGATTATCTGAAAGTGGAGATGTGGGTGGTCATGAGCTGCCATGTGGTGGCTGGGAATCAAACTGGCTTCTTCAAGAGCAAGCACACTTAACCACTCAGTCATTGCTCTAAACCCCTACTTATCTGTTCTTTGACTAGAGATTTTATTCTGTAGCTAGAATTCTCAATTTTTATCACATTTAAGCCCAGGTTTTCTGTATTATTATATTTTTTAAGAGAACACCAATTTAAAACATGTGTTGTCTCTGTACATATACTTGTGATTGTTGGTCTGTGTTTTCTGGTTGTTTCGGGTTGTTGATTAAATCGAGTTGCTGTATCCTAATCTAGTTCAAAGCAGCCACCATGTAGACATCTGCTGCATTCGGTCTCAATTCACTGGCACATTCAGCCTTGCACAGAAATTCAAGGGTGAACTCTTGATTGGGTTGGTGGGGCCTTCTTTCCCTGAACTTTCGTCAGTGAACATTTTGCCCTTTCTTTCTTCCAAAGATCCAACTCAAATGCCATTTTCCTTAGTAACCAGAGATAGAGGAGCTGTGTGCCAGCACATCCATCATCTACTCTCTTTCAAGTGACCATAGCAGCTTCATGTATTTCCTACCTCAGATCCCTCACAGACAGCCTCACAGGAGGAGGCTGGTGTACTGGTTAGTTTTTTGCCAACTTGACACAGCTCCAGGAAGACAGAACCTCAAATGAGAAATGCCTCCATTGAACTGTCTGTAGACAAGTCTATGGGGCATTTTCTTGATTAATGACTGATGCGGGAAGACATTGAGGACGATGCCATTCCTGGTGGTCATGGGTTGAATAAGAAAGCAAAGTGCAAGCTGGAGAGATGGCTCAGCGGCTAAGAGCACTGACTGTTCTTCTGGAGGACCTGAGTTTGATTCCCAGCACCCACATGGCAGCTCACAACTGTTTGTAATTCCAAGATCTGACACCTTTACACAGTTATACATGCAGGCAAAACACCAATTCACATAAAATAAAAATATTTTTTTAAAAAAAAAAAGAAAGCAAAGTGTTCAAGCCATGGGAAGCAATCCATTAAGTAATGTTCCTCCACAGCTTCTGATTCAGCTCCTGTCCTGATGTCTCTCAGTGATGGACTATGTATGACCTGGGATGGGGATGACAAATTAATCCTTTTTTCCCCAAGTTGCTTTTGGCCATGGTGTTTATTGCAGCAATAGGAAACACAAAAGGATTTTAGCCTCTGGCCCTGTGCATCCCACAGACCATGGAAAGGTAGCCCTGACTAGCAAGTGCTACTTAAATTGTTTACTGAGCTTGTTCACGTTGGAGTCTTTGCCGTGGTGGACATGGCTTTGGGCACTGTAACCTGAATGTCTGTGCTTCAGTTCTCTTTTGGGGGAAGGAGTATTTTAAGCCAGGCATGGTAGCTCATACCTATATTAGCTATAGTCGGAGGCTAAGGCAGGAAGGTTGCCATGAATTTGAAGCCAACCTGGGCTACATAACAAGTACCAGGCCATCCTGGGCTATAGAGTGAGACCCTAGTTAGAAAGAAACAAACAAAAAAATGTCAATTATTTTAGGAAGAAAGAGATTATATGCTGTAACCATTCATTGTAATTATTAATAAGCATCAGTAAAACAGTATGAAGTGATGAAATTGCTTCTTTTGCTTGCTTTTGCAGGCAGAGTGGGAAGGCTTGATAAACTAACTGGCCCTTTCCATCTTTAATATCTATGATTCTTTGAAATCTTATGTAGACAAGTGCAAGCTAATGTACACTGCAAGGAACAATTGAAACAGCTCATACTCACTGATGGGCTCAGAATTACTCTCCTTGTAAGTGCTCAGGAAAAAGATCTCAGATTCATTGTGGATTGCTCAATGGAGACATCTGCTCACTATGCAGCAGCAGTCAGAAGAATGAATGAGATATAATAGGCTGTATTAACTTTGAGAATGGAATAAAGAAGAATGCAGAAAATAATATACTGCACATAATTTGGCATTGACTATTTCCGTAATTACAATAAAACATTTTAATGATATACATTGATGTTATGACTTCACCTTAAAAATCAGAATTCAGCATTGGGTCCTTTCATTTCAAAGAAAACAAAGCAGAATTACAAAGGATCCAGAGAAAAACAACAGGCAATCTGAAAGACGAGCAAGGGATTCGCCTGTAAATGAGAGACTGAGAAGACAAGGACATTTTAATTTGGGTAAAGAGGGTGGGGGGGAACGACATTGTATAAATTTATTTAAAATTAATGAAAGTTTCAGAAAATTGCTAGGGCTGGCTTCTGATTATCCTTGGTAATGGAGGTCAGAGATAGGCAGGATAATTGAAATCTCCGATTATCTCCAACCTTCGTTTTAGCCATTAGCAGTAGCATCCTGCCCTAGCACAGCCTTAACAAATGAGTAAATGTAAGGCCCAACATCCTGGGGCTGTGAAGGGGACAGCCATGAGAAAGGCAGCCCGGGCTGCAGGAGACCTGTGCAGTATGCCAACAGAAAGCCTGAATTCTAATCCCTGCTCTCTGTCTGTCATCTGCACAGCCTTGAGTGGCGTACTTAACTTCTGTCCCCGCGCCTAGGCTTGTTGGGAGAACTAAGTGAGCTGGTTGGAAATGGTGGTGAGCTGCACCGTTCTGTGTAGAGGAGGCTGTGCCAGCTTCCCACTCAGAATGCCAGCCCCAGGAGCTGGCATAGTTCCTGGCTCCCAGGTTTACACTCCCTAGTCCCTTCACTCAAGGTCCTGATGCTCATGCTCCTGGAAGGAGATTTTTAGAAGATAAGTGAAAAATACCCTTTGTCTTCAGAAGCATCCTCCACAATCCTATTCCTGGCTCCCATGAAACCTGGAGAGAATTTTGCATACGTTTCCCATTTATTTTGAGGACATCTCACATAATCTTCCAAACAACCCAAGACAGGGATCACTATTCTCCTCATCTTTCTTTTCTTTTTTTTTAAATTTTTTTTAAAAATTTATGTAATTGCCTTGGTGTTTGCTTACATGTGTAGCTGTGAAGGGTGTTAGATCCCTTGGAATGGGAACTACGGACAGTTGAGAGCGGCCATGTGGGCACTGGGAATTGAACCCCGATCCTTTGGAAGAACAATCAGTACTCCTAACCACTGAGCCATCTCCGCAGCCCTCTCTTCGTCTTTCAAATACAGCCACTGAGGCCTACGTGACTTGCTTTAGAACGAAGAGCAGCTACAGAATAGAGAGGACATGTGCTGCTGGCCTCTGGGTTGAATTACAAAGATTAGAAAATGGGGTTATGTGACTCTAACTTACCTGCTGAAAAATAGCTAGCCTTTTCACAGTTTCCTTGAATAACCTGCTTTGCTCCTCAGCACCCAGTACAGAACTCACCCTCCCCTCGAGCCCTGAGCTTTCTCCTCTTTAAAAGACCAGTATGTCTGCCTAGATACCCCAGTTGTAGTTCTTAGCATATGTAAATAAGTGTACATGAAGGGTTTTCTGTCCCTCAGCTGCTCTCAAATAAACACATGGAGGTTTATATTAATTGTAAATGCTCGGTCCATAGCTCAGGCTTATTACTAGTGAACTCATAAACTAACTCATATTTCTTTTTTTTTTTTTTAAACTTTATTTTATTTATTTGCCTTGGTATTTGCCTGGAACTGGAACTACAGACAGTTGTTAGCTGCCATGTGGGTGCTGGGAATCGAACCTGGGTCCTCTGGAAGAGCAGAGGGTGCTCTTAACCGCTGAGCCATCTCTCCAGTCCCCCTAACTCATATTTCTATCTATACTTTTCCAAGTGGTTAATGGCTTGTTACCTCTTGTTTACACATCCTGCTTGCTCAGCGGCTGACTGCTATCTCTCTCAACACTCCTGACTCTGCCCTTCCTCTTCTCATTATTCTCTCTTCATCAGGCTTTTTCACCCATCTCTCCTTGCCCTGCTGTTAGCCAATCAGTTTTGTTTTTATCAACAATGAGCATAATCTTAAACCCAATTCAAATAATAGTTAGTGATTTAGTTACACAGGTTAGTTAAACCTGGAGTCATACAAGACAATGGAACCATTCTTTACGTCTTTATTTTTAACTTAAAGCATCTCTTGTGGTTTTGATGTGAGCCAAAGCTCTGACTTCAGGGGGAATCCTAATTCTTAATCCTTATGTAAGTCACAAGAACTGATGTTTACTCAGTCTTTTCTTGTTGTCTTCAAAGCAGAGTAATATCTGAAAGACATTTGAGAAGAAATCAAATTTTTTCATATGTAGTGATGGCTTTCCCACACTACTTACAGCTGGCTTTCCTACACTACTGACAACACAGCATTCATAATTGTGTGTGTGTGTGTGTGTGTGTGTGTGTGTGTGTGTGAGAGAGAGAGAGAGAGAGAGAGAGAGAGAGGTGTTGTATGTAAGTACAAGTGTCCCAGATGCCCTGGAGCTAGAGTTTCAGGTGTTTGAATCATGCCACTTGGGTGCTGGGAACTGAACTCTGGTCCTCTGTAGAGCAGGATGCTCTCTTAACTGCTCCTCCACGCCCTTTAGTAACTCATTCTAAATGCCTGCCTTATACTGTCATAGACATGTCTTATTTTTGGACCTATATTTAATTGTTTCAAATACATTTAGTTAAATCATCTAGCTATAGTAATGCAAAGAACCAGTGCAAATAGTCTGTAAACATGAACTTTTGGTGAGCAGACAGCTCCTGCAGAGGACAGGTTATTCCAAGGTAGCCTATTACTAGCAGAGATGGTTTGACATGCCAAGGGCCTTCAATGCATCTAGATCGAAACAGGTAACGGAGGTGACAGATGAATCAGTTATGTGTCATCCCTTCAGAGTGTCTCTGCTTACTTAGTATGGCTTCCATTTCATGCTTCTGCCCTGAAAGCTGATTCCTTGAAAGTCTAACTTTCATCTCTGTAGTAATTCTCATAACCCAGCATAGTGATGGGTATATATTGGGCCCTTACTGAACATTGACTAACCAACCAGCTAATAGGCCAAACCAAAACTCAATTTGGCCACTATATACCCTCTGGTAGGTTGTCAAGTTTCATGCTACTGTGTAGTAAGAGCAGCAAATTAATTTCTAATGTTGCTGCATGATTAGTTCACGTATACTTTTAGCTAGCTAAGTAATGAAAAGCAGATATTAAGGAATGGATTCTGTGTAATATGTAATTAACCTAGGTAACTCGCCAACATAAAATAACAGTGAGACAACACTTGATAACATTTCGTAAGGATTAGATATGTTCTTACATGGGGAAAAACCTGTACTTACAACACGATGACCGGCTACAAAAAGCCTCTCCGATAATTATGTTCAGGGCCAGCCAGGTCATGACAAAGTAAAAAAAAAAAAAAATCTCCCCTACTTGATCCTTGCAGCATCCAGTTCATTACATGCCTCTGTGGCAAAGTGAAGCATCACGGATTGAGCACAGGGACAGCAAAGTCAGCCCTGAAGGATATTAAACATGACAAAGACATTCTGTGATACGTGATTGGTTGGGAAAATGGGGGTAGATGGCAGGCAGAGCCTGTTTCCCAAAATAAAACCAGATAACACATTTAGGCTTGTATTCAACAAATGAGTTTCAATTTGAACCAAAATATACTGAGTGAGCACAGTTGGAACATTACAGAATGTTTACATGACCATAGGAAAAATGAGATGAGAAAGCATATACATATTACATTTAAGTGTGCATACACAGACATGCCCATGTGTGCAGAACAGGATGGAAATGCTTGTAAGATTGGATGGATGCAACCTTTCTCATCGATCTTCCATCCTGAGCATCTGCAGGCCCGTTTCACTGATTAGCTCTGGAGGACCTGTCTTTGCTTCAACAGGTTGTGAAATGGTTCTCTGGGAAAGGAAAAGTGGATTAACGTTATCCTAAGCAATCCCTGGGTGCCATGTTTATTAAGTAGAAGCATATTTGCATATTCCTTAGGATATAAATTGCCTTTTTTGGGGGAGGGGGGACAGGGTCTCACTATGTAGCTCTAGCTGTCCTGGAATTTACTATACAGACCAGGCTCGCCTTGAACTCATGGAGATCCACCTGGCTCTGCCTTACAAGTGCTGAGATTAGCGGTGTGCACCACCATGCCTGCTGCCACTAAACTGTTTATAAGACCTCCTGAATGGTCTATTGTAAAAGAAGAAAAATCATTCCCAACTAAATTACATATGTCTTATACATACTTCAAATATTAAAATGTTTGATTTTAAGTATTAAAATGTTGGTTTTAAAGCTACTAAAATATGAAAATATGCATGTTAAAATAAATGAAATATGGTATTTAATTTAACCCTCCCAACAATTGTAAAGTATGTGGATGAAGAAAGCAAAGCTCGAGAAGTTCAGTAGTTTGCTTAAAATCAAATATTACAGTGGATGTCAGAGCTGGCTGTGATCTTTTTCACAGGCTCATGTCACTGACTGAATCAGTCAGTATCTTCCCAGCACAGCGATGAAACAACAGCAAAAACACCCTAGTATCCTGCCGAGAGCCTTTCCTTTTGAATCTAGTTCCCAAATATCTTTCCTCTGAGGAAGACGGAAGGGCACCTGAATCTGCCAGGACTCTCTAGGGTTCTCCTAATAACAACACCTCCCTTCCCAGGGCATCCTAGAGAACCTGGGAAAGGATAGTAGGGACAAGGCCACTTGGGCAGCTCAGTGCCCCTTTGGCAGGCTTTATTCATGTCTCCTGGTCTTGGTTCTGTTTGTGAGACACACAGTCAGTTTCATTCATATTAATAATATCTACCTTTTCCCATGTTTGGAAATATGGGTATGAAGGTCCCCTTATAACTTTCTGGGTAGCGCTCTCTAAGTTCCTCATAGATCACGATGTAAAATTTGCTTTCTCACTGTCGTTGTTATCTATGTTCCTTGTAAAAAGAGGCATCAGCATTGATGACTGAGCTTCACTGACTCTCCTTTCCTTTAGGGACCAGTCTTCCCTTGGTGGGTGTGGCCTGGGAGTGCACTAGGTTTTCCCAGCATCTCATCTGAATGTGCAAATGCCTCCTCTCCCTTGTGAGTGCACTGTGTGTGTGTGTGTGTGTGTGTGTGTGTGTGTGTGTGTATGTCTGTCTGTCTCTCTCTCTCTCTCCATGTGCCACTGTGTAGGCAATTTGGACTTTAGCCTTTACCTGTTAGATTTAAGTTGTTTCTTTTCAATTTTGAAATTAATTTTGTTAAAATTGACCTTTTATTTTTAATTGTGTGTGCGAGCACATTGAGTGTAGATGTCTGAAGAGGCCAGAGGCTTTTGATCTCCTGGAGCTGGCATTAAGGTGATTGTAATCTCATGTGGGTTCTTGGAATCAAACTCGGGTACTCTGTAAGAGTCATATGTTCTCTTAACCACAGAACCCCAGATTTGACATTTTTAGGGTCATTTGTCTTGGTTTTTGCTTTCTTTTCACAGCCATTCTTCCAATTTTGTGGAGTTCTTTAAACATATTTTTTTCAAAGTCAGGTGGTGGTAGTGCACATCTTTAATCCTAGCTACTCAGGAAACAGAGACAGGCAGATCTCTGAATTTAGGTTAGCCTGGTCTACAGAGCAAGTTTCAGAATGAACTAGGCTTCAGAGAGAAACCCTATTTTTAAAAAACAATATATATAGTTTATTTTTATTTTATGTGTATGAGTTCTGCCTGCATATATGTGTGTGTGTGTGTTCCATTTATGAGCCTGGTTCTCATGGAAACCAGAAGAGAGTGTCAGATCCTCCCCTGGAACTGGAGTTACAGTTTGTGAGCCACCACAAGATACTGGGAATCAAACCAGGGTCTTCTGGAAGAGCAGTAAATGCTCACAAACTGGGCCATCTCTAGCCCTCAATTTTATAGTACTCTTAAAAATGAGAATTTTTTGAGTACTATAAAATGAGTGGAGACTGATCCAAGCATTATTGGGTCAGTGGGACCATAGGACTGTCTGCTCCCTGCCCAGGGAAGGGATGGGGAGTTGCAGAGAAGAAAAATGTCAAGATGTGTTGGGAGGGGGAAGGGACCTTGAATAAGGATATACAGGGATGGAAAAAAAATTTCAGAGGGAAAGCTGAACACATAGTAAATATATGTGTAGCAATCTTATTTGCATTACCACCCTTGATAAGCCATGCTTATGATACTTATCCTCTTCATAGTTATTGTTAAGTTTTCCTCATTTTAAATTCATGTTACTGTTTTTTTGTTAAATACAAAAAAAAGGAAAAAAAATGAGAATTTTCTAAAAATTCTGTTGGCAGCTTAAGAGATATCTTTGTGGTGTGGTGTTGAGCCAAAGATCATCCCTGATTCTCATCCTCTAATGACCTATCCAAAAATGTCTTTAAAAAAAAAGATTTATTTAATGTATACGAGTGCTCTATCTGTACATTCAACTTTATGTGAGAGGAAGGCAACGGGACCTACTACCGATCATTGTGATCCACCATGCAGATGCTGGGGACCGAACTCAGGACCTCCGGAAGGACAGTCAGTGCTTTTAACCTCTGAGCCATCTCTCCACACCCCAAAATGTTTTTTATAGCTTAAATCAAATCATTGCTATTTAAATAGCATAGAGTGGGCTTGATATAAGAAGAATCTTGTACGTGTTAACCGACTGGATCACCTGACTCAAATGTCACCCTCACATTCTCTAGCCAGTTTTAAAGAACAACAGGTGTTTACATCTCTCATGTCACTGTAACCTGCTTGAAGCCTGCATGCACCAGGTGTGCCCTTCTGATTTAGCTATGACAGCTCTCTGAGGACGCACTTCTGACCCCAGTGTTGTAGTAGAGATGAATCAATGGCAAGAGAGTGAGTGAACTCCTTACTCATCCCTAAAAACAGAACCCAATACTCACCTTCCTGATGATCTCTCTGAGATATAAAAACAGTAAAATAGTTCTTGAAAAGGATTATTATGGAGATTTTCTGGGCTATGGAACAATAATTGGGTCTGTAAAGCCAGGAATTAGGTGAGGTGTAGTGGTGCACATCTTTAATCCCAGCACTTGGGAAGCAGAGGCAGGTGAATCTCTGTGAGTTCAAGGTCATCCTGATCTACAGAGTTACAGGACAGCCAGGGCTACTTAATGAGACCTTGACTCAAAAACCCAAAAAACAAAAAACCAGGAATTAGGACCCAGAGATAAACCTGGTAGAAAGCTAGTTACTAGAATCTCAGAAATAAATACATACTTTACATACTTATAGATATACTCAATGGATCCTCCTAAAAATCAGTCAGGAAGGGCATCTGTAGTTGAACACTTTTGTTTTTTAACTCTTTTAATCTTTGGAGGCCCATTTCCAGTTCCCAAATAAATACACAGAAATTTATTCTTGCTTATGAATGCCTGGTCTTTGCTTGGCTTATTTCTAGCCAGCCTTTTATTTATTTGTTTGTTTGTTTGTTTGTTTGTTTGTTTAAAATTAATAGCCAGCTCCACCTATTTTTCTCTCCTCCCCACTATTGGCCATTCTGCTCTTTATTAGACCAATCAGGTATTTTAGACAGGCAAAGTAACACAGCTTCACAAAGTTAAATATAGCATAAAAGAATGCAACACATCTTTGTATCATTAAACAAATATCCCATCCATAGCATAAACAAATGTAACACGTCTTCAGCTAATATTCCACAACAGGTGTCCTTCACTAAGCCATGCTGGTTGAATTGCAAATTTCAGAATAAGTCTCCAGTGTGTAATTAGAGAAGGGAAAATGAATGTAAGCACATAAACATAAACACCATCTATTTAAACGAGCTTATTGGTAAGCAAGAGAGATGTAACATAGATGGGATCCAAGGTGAGACATCACACCCAGCAAGCATAGACTGCCAACTTTCTTTCTCACTAATGGAACTGTCATGGACGATCTTAATCTTCTGGGTTGGGTATCTTAAGCTATTAAAAAGGAATAATAACAAGGAACTCTTCATTGGTTCTTTATGATCCTCAGACATAATTAATAACAGATGGCTTGCAACTAAACAATGTACTAGAAATAAGTGTGATTTCAATAGCAACAAGAGTATGGAATTCCTGTCTTATTCATAAAAGGAGTTGAGGTCTTTGCATAAAGTAAGCAATGGCAAAGGAGAAAAGCCAGAGTTATAACATCCAGAGAAGATGCCTTACCCATCTTCTGCCGAAAGGAAAGTCTTTGCTCTGTGAAGCTCATCAGCACCTTTCTTCCAGAGCAAAGTCTCTGCAGTGCCAGTGATGGAGAGAAACCCCAGCACACCAATTCAGGCTTTCAGGAATGCTAATACAAGACTAAAGAATCAGGGGATAAGCCGAATCTGTCATCCTTTTCTTTTCTCCCTTCTATCCTTCCTTTCCTCTCCTTTCTTTTTTAATTTAAAAAGTTTTTTTCCGTATCTATCTCTCCTCTCCCACCCTCCCTCCTCCCAGTCCCTCCCAGTCCTCCCTCAGCCTCCCCCCACCTCCATCCATTCCCCGAAGAAAGGAATCCCATGGTGGGTCAGTTCAGTCCGGCATATCCAGCTGAGGTAGGTCCGAGTCCTTGCCCCCAGTGTTAAGGCTGGGTTAGGTGTTATCTGTAGGGAATGGGCTCTGAGATGTCAGTTCATGACCAGGAACATAGTCTGGTCCTACTGCAAGAGGCGCCACAAACTGCCCACACCATTTGATGGTCCTCTACCTTAGGAGGATTTAGTTCCTTTCCCTGATTGTTTCTGAGTCAGTGAGCTCCCAATCGCTCCAATCAGCTGTGTCTGTAGGTCTCCTCCGCATGATCCTGGTCCCTTTGTTCATATAGTCTCTCCTCTCTCTTCAGCTGGACCGGAAGCTCGACCTGGAGCTTAGCCATGGAGCTCTGCTTCTGCCTCTGTCCATTGCTGGATGAAGGCTCTATAATGAGAATTACGGTGGCCATCCATCTGATTATGGGTGAATCTGTTTAGGCACCTTCTCTACTATTGGTTGGAGTCCTAGCTGGGGACATTCTGTGAGTTCTTGGAGGTTTTCTTAGCCCACCTTCCTTCCTTTTTGTTCCTTCCTTCCTTCCTTCTTTCTTTCTTTCTTTCTTTCCTTTTTCCTGGAAAGAATCTGCTCAATTCAAAGTTAATTGCTGCAGAAGAGAAGAGGTTCTACATCATTTCCCATCAGCCCACCAAGTTAGGATGGAAGAACTGAAAGTAACAGAAGCCACAGACGCCAGAGTCTGTCCTAGCGCCCTGTGGGCACAGTGTGTAATTCTCTGCAACTCCCAGGTGGCCTTTTCTGACATCCACTCCATGGAAAACAATGGAGAACTATTTCCATGCTTATTGTATTCCCCTGGAGCTCTGAGAAGGTTACCCCTTCTCATTCCCTTTATCATGGAATTGAGCCAATCGACCTAAAGATGCATTTTAGAGTCTATTTGTTCATTCCTTCGTTCACAGGTTCATCCAGCATGCTTTGTCAAGCATGCTACCGCCTGCCAGGTTTTAACAGGCAGAAAGAGTGGCTAAGATTCTGTCCGTGTCCCTCATGAAACTGACTTAGGACGGGAGTAAGACATGCACACAAACAAGTATAGCACACAGAGGAATACAATAAATGCTTTAAATAGACTTGGGTAAAGTCCTGTGGGAGGTCCACGTATGATCAGCAAGAGCAGAGAAAGCATCCAGGAGAGATGGTATCACTGGAGTTCGGGGCATAGGATGCCAATAGATATAACTAAGAGAAATGTCAAAGCTGAGCCAGAAAAGTGCTCAAGTACAAACGGGCCACGCTCAAGAAGGCCACGTCAAAACAGAATGCGTGTAGGTGGGTGAGGAGAGAAGTGGATGAACTGATTTTGGATCCTCACGGGGGAAGATTAGTGAACTGCAGTTTGATTTCCCGGGTGCTGGAGAAGCAGGAGAGCTGAGGGCCAGCATACAGCAACAGATTGCAGGGGGAAGGGGGCCCAGGCAGGTAACTGTCATTGTGATGATGCTCTCAGGAGAATCCATGCAAGCATTTGTGCATGTACATGAATCCAGACAGAGGGTGACTGGATTAAGAATAATCTGTTTAAAAGGAAGAGTAGATCTCATTGCTCTCCTGCTTAATGTCCAAATGGCCCTCACTGCATTTAGAACAAAATCCGAACTCTTTCCCGTGGCCTAGCATAAACCCATGTAACCTGACCTGGCTCCTGGCTTTGCTCACCTCATCTCTTAACCCTCAGTGCTCCAGCTTCAGCCATTCAAGCCCTTTCAGTCCCTCAGATGCACCGAGTTTATCTCTGCCTTGGGGGTCTTTGCGTGTCTTATATTCTCTGTCCATCACGTTCTGCCCTCAGATCTTCCTAGGGCTGGTTCCTAGTCAGGTCCCCACTGTACAGTGCTCTTCACAGAGGCTTTTCCTAACGCATCACTAGTCACTCACACACACCCTGCCGCATCATTTCCCCGTCTATTCTTAGCTTATCCTACACAATCTGTAGTAGGCCAGCATTTAAGAACACTGCCTGCAGAAGACTGAGGTTCAATTCCCAGTACCCACATGGTGGATTGCAACCGTCTGCAATTCCAGTCCAAAGGAGATGATCTCTTCTGGCTTCCACAGGCATTGGGTGCAGGTGATGGACAGACAGACAGACATGCACCCAAACACTCAGAAACATGAAATGAAAATAAACCTAAAAAGCAAAACAAACAACATCAACACCAGAAAAACAACAAACAAAACAAAACCCACGAACTTAAATGCTAATAAATGACAGACTGAATGCTAGGGAACTGTGTGTCAGGAAGTCCGGCTTTGCATGCGGATGTAAGAAACACTCAGGTAAACTAAGCAAAAAGTACTTGCATGTAGGGCTAGAACCTGGGGGCAGAGGAAAAAAAAGTTTGACATCATCACACAGGAGATGAAAGGTCAATAAAAAGCCACCCACCTGCCCGGTCAGTGATCCTCCCCACAACTGTTTAGAATCTGCAGTGCACCATTCACTTTCACCTTCCAGATCCAAGCCAAAGCCCTTTGTCCTGCTGGGACCTTTTCCATGCTGCCTTGTCCTAAAGTAGTTTCTGCAGGTCCTATTTTAGAATTCACAAGAATCTGCAGTGCCTAAATCGTGTAAAATATTAATAACTACCACTCACAAACATTATGCTCCGGTGTTTGACAGTGTATCTCCATTAATGTATCCCATGACCATCTAAGATGGAAGAGAAATGATCCCCTGCCTTAGCAGTGGAGGAAACTTGAGACTCGAACATATTAAATCCTTCAAAGAATGTGAGGTCCGGTGTTCAAGTTCAGCACCGAGTGGCCCCAGAACGGTGTGCTTAAGACCTTTGCACCTAACTAAGTGGGGTTGGGGGATGGGCTTTTCTTTTTGATGAGACTGTGACTTTTGGAAACAGCCAGAAGCCTTCGAACATAATCTGTCTCTCACGGGAGTCACTGGCTCTAACAACCAGACCAAAGGACAGAGAATTCTGGCTTTTCTGGGAACAAGCTGCTCCAAGTGCATAGTGGGAACTTAATTTTTCACACCTTCTCTCACAAGAGACAAAACAATTCTTTATTCTTTTTCAGGCTTCAGTTATTTGTCAGAGGGCTCTCCTGTCCCTCGCCTTTCCTTGTGTTTCCTGTTCTTACATTTAAGTATATTTTATAAAATGTTGCCATTTCCTTGAAGAAGGGCTGCGGGGATGGGGCGGGGGGGAAGGGGCGTGGCTTGGAAGTCACCTTGTCTGTGAAAGGGACTGGAGAAAAATTAAGTCTAGAGCTTGGTTCAAAATATTCCCTTCTCGCTCCTTTGAAGTCTGTGGCCTTAGGCAAATATCAGAGTCTAGATTTCCTCCTCAGTAAAATGAGAAACTGTTAGGTGTTTTTTTGCAGCGCAGAGCTATGCTGAGGCTCAAACCACACCCCAAGATAGACCTCTGCAGGGCATAAAGAACCTATTATCACTGTTTTCATCACAAAATGTGAGTGTCCTCTTTAGAAGACCTAAAACAATAATTGTGTTCTATTTGTAAATTACATAAATCAAACCCATGCCTACTTTCAATCTTTATTCCAAAACCATTCCCAAATCCTTGCCATATTCTTTGATCTTTGTACCTGGTGCCTGGATTAAATAAAGCTGATGTTTGCCCTGTTGGGTATGGTAGTTGCTGGCCACATAGAGGCATTTACATGTAAAATAATTAGAATAAAATTTGATGTTAAAAAATCAGTATCTTAACCACATTGCCTTTATTTTAAATATTGATACAGCCTAATTGTAGTCAGTGGCTACCATATCGGACAGTACATTTAGAGAATATATTCACATTTGTGAAAAATTCTATTAGATGGGACCTTTGTGGATTTTTTTCAAATATCATTTTTCATGACCTTACAGCAATAATAAAATTCAACATACTTGTTACTCAGTTGACAAATAGCTTCCATTTACTCCTCATTAGCTACTTTTTCTCACTGCTGTCACAAAATTCTGAATAAGTGAAGCTTATGAAAGGCTGTTTGGTGGGGGTGGGGAGGGATGAAGTCCAGCATAGTGGTGACAGGAACATAAGAACCTAGTACAGTAGGCAGCAGACACCTGAGTGCTGTGCTGGCTTCTTTCTCCTTTTTATTCTTTCTGGGACCTCCAGGATGGTGTCATTCACATTTTGTATGGGTCTCCCCTTTTCAGTTAACCCTTTCTAGAGACATCCTTACAGGCTCACCTGGAAGTAGTGTGCTAGCTGACTCTAAGTCCAGCTGAACTGACGGGCATGATCAACCATCAGGACTTTTGCTGTTGTTGTTGTTTAAATTTATTTATTTTTATTTTATGTGCATCATTGGTGTTGTGCCTGCATGTATGTCTGTGTAAGGGTGTCAGATCTTGGAATTACAGACAGTTGTTAGCTGCCATGTGGATGCTGGGAATCGAATTCAGGTCCTCTGGAAGAAGTCAGTGCTCTTAACTGCTGAGCCATCTCTCCAGCCCCCATCAAGACTTATTTTTTTTAAAAAAATACAATAACAAGAGTTGGAAGGACATTAGCTATTGTCTCTTCCAACATCCTTTTTAACATTAAAAAAAAAATTAGGTCTGAAGTGATAAGTTTATCCACTCCATACATCTCTTCACTGAATCCCACGCTGATTTCAGTGTCACTGAGTGGCAGAGGTTTCTGTCCCTCTTACTGGACTCCTAATAACATCTGCTGAGGAAGAAACATTGCCTGAGACATAGCCCAGGCTGCCTGCTTCGCCAGCAGACATTGCTTCTCACTCCCGGCCACTGGAGCTGCTGAGCTCATGTTGGAAGGCAGATGCACACACATTGGCACCTCTGTGAAAGCACATGTGCCTTAGAAGGCTAGCTGCTTAGGGACTGGAGTATTCATTTGGTGATTCAGAACTGAATAAATTCCCCAGGCCCAACTCCATCCCCTGGGATTGGTCTTGTTCCTTTCCGCACAGAAGTTTAAATCATAACCTTGGGAATCTTAAAGCAAACTGCCAGAGTGTTTGGGATAGGATTGCTGTCCCTCGGGATCACATGTAGTATGGATGTAAAAGGCTTTTGTACATAAATTGGCACATAGTAGGTGCTTGGTAGATTTCATTCCTTTCTCTGTCTAGACCTACCTTTGCCCTGATTCCCACTAACTGCTGGCCATTTCTGAATGACCAACACAACACTTGTAATTCTTTTAGTTGCTAAAATCTCAAGTTACTGTTTCTTAAAATTTGTATCCCTTGAAGCCATCTTCACTGAGAATCCACAGTCACATGACCAGTGTACTAATATATAAAGATATGAAAACCAGACATGGTTGCTCTAAGAGGCAGAAGCGGGCAGATCCCTTTGAATTTAAGGGTAGTCTGGTTTATATTGCAAGTTCCAGAACTACATGCAGAGACCTTATGTGGTGATACTTGTATTTAATAAAAATAGTCTGGGAGGTCAGGGAGTGGTGGCCCACACCTTTAATTCCATCTTTCTGGAGACAGAGATCCTCGTCTGGATCTCTGTGAGTTCAAGGCCTAACAGGCAGTGGTAGCACTGGAAGTTAGTTCCAACAGTTGGGAGGAAGAGGCAGGAGGTTATCTGTGAATTTGAGGCCATCCTGGTCTATAAAGCAAGTCCCAGGACAGCCAGGACTGGTGCACAGAAAACCCTGCCTCAAAACAAACAAAACAAAAGACTGGAGAGATGGCTCTGTCCTCTGAGACTATTCTAGACTATTTTTATTAAATATATCAATTGCACAATATATCACCGCAGAGTGTCTCAAAATAAAAATAAAATGAAATTAAAGTTTATTATGAAGATACTGAGTGTCTTGTTGGTATAAAAACACATGAAGAGATAGCAGAGTACAATATGTTAAATAGTAAATACACTGGGAACATCACTATGTGGTTACTCTGGCCAGCATCCATATGAACCAAATACCTGTAGGGCCCATCCTTCAGGTGAAATGGATGTTGGGACCTGAAAGGAATTGGTTACATAAGGATGAAATATCAGTACTGGCTGGACTGAACCCAGGTTTGGAGGGCCGGTTTATTCAGGTGGGAGAGGGGGTTCCAGAAAAAAGAGTCAAACTTCTTTAGGTGTGGTTCCTCAGAAGGAGCCCATGAAGGTGACAGACTCTGAAGCTTAGGTGCCACCCGTTATCATCATCTATGAGCCTAACTGTGAGCTCTGTGTATGGGGGGAAATCTGCACACACAAGGATTGATTCCGCATACCCCAGGCTATTGCATCAGATGCCCCTATTATCTCATCTTCTATGGATGCTGGTGGGGGTGGGGAAGGATGGGGATGGGGGATGTTAAATTAGGCCCTGTGGGAAACAGAGGCTGTGGGTTGGTAAACCTCAGAAGGGACCAAGAACCCTATGTGGGAAGGATTTCCTCTACTGAATGGATTATGCTTGCAGCTTTATTCTACTTCACAAAGGAGTGTCTAGCATATTCTGCCTTTTCTTCTTTTACCTAAGAATACTTAAACATTTTTACTTTTAAATTGTGTGTGTGATGGGGGGTGTGTGCACATGAATGTAGGTGCCCATGGTAAAGAGCTGCCTGATGCAGGTACTGGGAACAAAACTCTGATCCTCTGCAGGAAGTTAACCACCGAGCCACTATCCATCCTCATCCTCTCTCTCTCTCTCTCTCTCTCTCTCTCTCTCTCTCTCTCTCTCTCTCTTTCTCTCTCTCAACAAAAAGCAAGCTGCTGGTCATCTCTCACTTGACACCTACTAATTCCAACATGTGGATTTTTTAAGTCCACCGGCTGTGGTAATGAGTTCTTATAAAGGTAAATCATAGACAATGCAAAATTTAGGAAATCGGGTTTTTTGCAGAGAAATGTTTTGCTGTTGTTTAATTTTCTTAACCGAAGCTTATCATTATTGCTCCCAGTACAATAGCAGGTCTAGGAAGAGACCTCTCCCATTGCCTGCCTTTCACAAGCATAGATAACTTCTAGCATACCCTAATTGAGCTGACATTTCACACACATTTGGTCTATGCCTAAGGGAAATTTAGGAGAGAGAGACAAAATGGAACCCATTCATTATTTCTAAGTCAAGTAAAAGCCATGAGAAAAATATTTCACTTAAAAAAAAAGATATGCTCAAGAATTAATATACAAGTCATTTTTTTTAAGCATCAAGCTTGACGTATAACTGATCCTCATATTAATGCCTAACTCTGGGGAAGAAGGAAAGTGTGTGTCTAGGGTGGGGGTAGAAGATAATGAGACCAAAAGTGAAAGCCGGTTAGTATTCCTGCTTTCCATCTTTAGCTCTTGCCCTCAGCTCCTCACCCCACCCCCACCTCGCTAACCCCTCCCACCCCGCAATCTTCGGAGCCAATCTCTTCCCACCTCCAAACGCAGAACCCCTTATCTGCTAAAGTGGCCTTGCGAGTGACCCAGCAGGTCTGTCTGCCTTTCAGCTCAACTGCTGGCTATCTGTTTCAAATTGAAGGTTCCACTGCATCTCTAACAGCCACACTTTGAAGGTGTGTGCAACTCACAGAGGCCCAGAACCATTATCATCCTCTGTGTGCTCCTCTGAGGCTGCTGAGCTTGAGGGTCCCTTTCCTGAGAAATCGTTTGCATATCAAGCTTTAGATATGCTAAGGAGTCCACCTCCCAGGCCAGTCCTTATCTTTGCCGAGAGTCCAGGTTGATTTCTTAAGGGTGTTACTTCACCTAATTGACCTAGGATGGCAGTGCTTAAGGGCAAAGCACTGTGGTCATATCATCTCTGGAGATATGTAGCCTCAAGAAGCTTAAGACTCAGGAAAGTAAATTACCTGCTAATAACTGCCCTTTATCTGTGGGAGGAAAGAAAAGAAAGACCAGGTATGAAGACAATTTCATGAATATGAAGGCTTCGGGAACATCCGGGTGATAATGGCTGATGGCACCTGTGACTGGAAAAATCCAGCTGGAACTCAGTTTCAGCAGCTCTTTCGTGCTTCCTGTGTCAGGTGTGCTGGTCTAGGAGGTGTCTGGCTGGAGAGAACCATCTGTTGGTGAGCAGTCCGGAAGCTCTGCAATGTCACCCACAGAAAGCATGCTGAATGGAAAGAGAAGTCTTAGGGTGGAATGTGGGGAAACCCTTGGTATTTCACTTAAAAGACAGAAGCTGGGTAAAGGTAAAAGATGGGAAAAGCATAAAGGGAGTGTCCTGGAGTTATGTCAAGAGGCAGTGAGGAGTCACGGTGCAGGCCTTGCCAGGAAAGCAGGCAAGATGTAGGCCATTTGTGACTGTGACCAAAGCAGTTTCTACAGAGTAGAGTGGATGCAGTTTTGCATGATCATCTTCAGGTACAGGACTACGTTTTCCAATTCTTATATGTGGCTTCCCTGGTTGCCTAATGGTTAGGGCTCTCAAATTCTTCGATGTGTACACTTTACCTCTTTTCCTCATCCTGTCTCTATGCCTCATCCAGTTCTCCGTGAACTCATTCATGTTGATTCCAACCAGTGACTCCTTCACTTCCCCATAGGTTTCCACGGCTTTCACCACTATTGCATTTTCCTAACACCTTCACAGGTCTCCCGAGTTACAGACCCATCCGCGGCCACCCACAACCTTGCTCTCCCATAGGCATCTATAGCAAAAAATAAACAAGCAAACCAAAAACACAACAAGAAGCCTCATTCACGGTATTTTAGGAATCACCACCTGCATTTTCTTCCCCAGTTAGCTAACTGTACCAGCTTTCCTGCAGTTCCCCACGATAAAACCATTCACTAAGGTCATCCCCTCCTAATTTCTACATCCAAATACTCTTGAGAAATTGTTGCATTTACCTAAGAAACATCCCTAAATTTGCATGTTCTTTCTCCATCTAGCCCTGCACACCTCTTGGGGGATATATTTCACCTTCCTTTTGATCTGTGTGTGACCCTAGCACTGAGCCTAGCTCCAGCCGACACGATACTATCACGTGTCTGTTGAAGGAATGCTAAGACCTTTTGCTATTTGGCTCTCCCCTTTCCTTCCCGTCATCTACTTGATCTTCTGTCATTCTGCTCCCTGGGCTGCCTGACAACCTTCACATTCCCATTGTGGGTGAGACGTGCGCCTTTTCTAGAATCTTCTGGAAGAAGATTAAAGATTAAAATCATTAAAGTAACTACTTCCGAATTTTCTCTTCCTTCATCCTGCAGCAGAAAATAAATAAATAAATAGACACTTCTCAGAAGAATGAGACAGAATCTATTCTTCAGGGGGTGGAAGTGGGGGCAGTCATGGAGGAGCAGTCACTCCTCTTGGCTAGCACATCATCTTCCCAAGGCCCACCCAGATGGAGCTCAGACTAGCCCAAGGACGCCTGAAGAAATGAATAAGCTAATAAGCAAGAGTGTGGATGCTGAGGAGAATTTGAAAAAGCCCTGTGTCAGAGAAGAACCAGTGGCCCACCATCACTGGGAACATTTTAAAGACTGTTTAGAAAGACTCGTTTCAACACTGACCCTTCAGATAATCTCTTTACTAGGGAGAACTCAGTTGGTCCCCAAATGACGGTGATGGCTATAGATCCTACTTAAATAATCCTGGATCATACTGAATATTTAAATTGTACTTAAATAATAGCAGATGATAGTTCTGGGACAGATGTGAAGAAACCTTCCTCCTCCTCCTCCTCCTCCTCCTCCTCCTCCTCCTTCTCCTCCTACTCCGAGACTTATCCTGGCCACGTGGGGCCTCAGCAGCTAGGATATGGTGAAGTTAACCTAGTTCTCCCTTAGGCATGCTAAGCTGTGATTCTGAGTATTTTCCTAGCCACAGAGGCCTTCTGCTCTCTGGCAGGTTTTCATGGTATGAGAAGCCAACGACCTTAACTATATTAAGGGATAGAAATGACACATTGAGCTTCTGACTATACACCAGAAAAACAAGAGCGGAGAGCACAACTTGATGATTCATCTCCTAGAGGTTTCCTAATTTGCCAAAGAAGTTATTTATTTATTCTTCATGCCCTTTAATTAATCACCCAATATATTTTAAGGCCTGTTCTTGAGAAAGCTTCCTGCCCTTTTTCCAGATTCCTTAAAAGCGTGCTTTTCTAATAAGACAACCGGGGTGCTCTGGGCCCAGGTACTTCACTTGCTACCTTCATTTAGGAAGGATGAGGAGCTATCCCTTGTGGACAGCAGAAAAATGGAGTAAAAATCTTTAGTTCCCCTTGATACAAATCCATCCCCAGGGAGGAAAAACAAAAACAAAAGTAAACAAACAAAAAACCTTCAGAGGCTGGAAGATACTTAAGAACAACATCATCCCTCCATTGAACCGTGCAGCAAAGTTCATGTATGTGGTGTGTGTATGTATGTGAGTACAGACACATGTGTGTGCCTGTGTATCTGTAGAGTCTAGTGATCAGACTGGTATGTTGGGTGTTGGTGTTGAGGAAACATACTATTCTCCATAGAATGGAGTATGTATCAGACACACAATAAAGACCTCATACTTGATAAATACTGATAAATATCAGTTACAGGTAGGGATTCAGGCAATTCATTTCAATGGTGACTTGGAGAATACACTATGAGTGACATTCTGCTCCCCAACTGGGCATTTAGTGGTGGCAAAGGTTGTTTTTGTTTTTAAGTTAGTTATTTATTGAGGTCCTTCCTATCTTGAACAGGAAGTACTGTCAAGACGAAGTGAGAAAGTTTGGGCAGGACAGTAGGTCAAGTGTATGACAAGTGCTACCCCCCGAGGTAGAAGGCACTTCTTCAAGCTGTACAGCTGGTTAGGGAGAAACCTGAAAAATTCTTTATTTTTCCAAAATACTTCCAAACTCCCACATGTCACGTGCCTTTTGCTCTCCATCACTGCTCTGGGCCAGAAAAGAATGCAGAACATGTAAAAGTGAAATTTAATTCAGAGATGAGTATTACAGTGCCCTTAAAAGAAAAACTAAAAAATCATATTACTTATTTATAAGTACCATGCACCAAGCATTACCCTCCACTCCATGCTGGAGATGCTATTCATCCCCCACCCCCGAAACACCTGGGATACTATTATTATCCCTGATTTAGAGACAGAAAGTGAGGGTAAGACAGCAAAAGAAAATGTGTACAAGCCTCAGTTGTCTGGCTGAGCCCAAGCCTGTAGGGTGCAGAGAAGGAATATTGACACAGACTGGTTGGCTAGAAGGCAGGTAAATAAATGGGAGCCAGAACACGGCTGCATTGGATGGTTCTTTGCCACAGCCACTCTCGGTGGCTGCTGTTTTCAGCACATTTGTGGAGGAGTATAGTATGCCTTGAACAGATAGGGCTGCTTTCCCCATTTAGGAGAATCTGGGAAGATAAATGAAGAACCTGGTACCATCTTGCCCAGAATTCCATAGGACAAACTCTGTATGCACCTTGATGTCAAGCAATGGTACTTCATTTCCAGAATGAAAAGCCAAATAGTCCAAGAACGATAAGATCACCCTGGTTTTTCTTATGAACTCCTAGAAGTCATCTTTGTTGGTATAAATGAGATCATTTAGCCTAATTAGTTCCAAGCTTAATTAGCAGTAATTATCCCAACATGGGAGTAATATCCGAGCAGGAAGTGCCGAGTCCTCGATTAGATAGATCTCTAATTGGTGTTACAATATTGTAATTAAAGCGTGTTTGTACGCCTCTGCCTCAGCACGCGATTTGTTTCATGTCTGGTTAAACAGGGAGGATCTGCAGCCTTTGAAGGGGCCAGAATTTTAGATCTGATTCATGTAACATATTAACCCTGTGACTAAAGAGATTTGGGAACCTGCTTTTATGGTCAAAGTAAGCATCCCTCAGAGAGCCAAGGGCAGAGTGACGAAAGAATGATTCTTCCATGGTCTGCTCATTCTTCTCTCCCATGATGCAAGTGCAGGAAAACAGAGAGGTATTTGGTCGAAGGGTCATTTTGTAAGTGTTGCATTTTTAAGAGAAGATTCTTGATATAACTCAAAAAAGGCTGTAAAGAACTGGTGATGACAGCTATCATTTAGTGAGTATTTGCAAGCCAGATGCTGTGCTGACTACTTTAAATATCCACACTCATTAAAACTTCAGAGGACTCCCTGATATAGCCTATTATAATCCCCAATTCAAAACAAGCACCTGGGAAGGAAAAAGTGGCTTTTCCAGATTAACTGTGGGTCACCCCTTCATGCTACATCTAAATGTCGACCTTCAGGCTACTTCTGACTCCCAGACCACGTTATTTCCCTAATGTAGACCAGGTTAGCTTCCCCATGCAAACCAGGATAGCTCCCAGATACAGACCAGGTTAGTTACTCCATACACACCAGGCTATTTCCTCCATACAGATAAGATTAACTCTTTCATACAGACCAGGTTATTGCCCAGATACAGACCAGGTTAGCTCAGGCTAAGTCCCTAATACAGGTTGGCTCCCCTATACAAGTATATAACAGGTGTCTTAGGGTTTCTATTGCTGTAAAGAAACACCATAACAATGGCAACTCTTTTTTTTTTTAAAAAGATTGATTGATTGATTGATTTTATGTATGAGTGCTCTATTTGCATGTATGACTTTATGCCAGAAGAAAGCATCAGATCTTATTATAGGTGGTTATGAGCCACCATGTAGTTGCTGGGAATTGAACTCAGGAACTCTGGAAGAGCAGCCAGTGTTCTTAACAGCTGAGCCATCTCTCTAGCCATCCTCACCTCCACGTCAACTCTTATAAGGGAAACATCAGAGGTTCAGTACATTATCATCATAGTGGGGAGCTTGGTGGTATGCAGGCAGACATAGAGCCGGAGCTGAGAGTCTTACATCTTGTAGGCAACGGGAATTCAACTGAAACATTGGGAGGTATCCTGAGCATATGAGACCTCAAAGCTCCGCCCCCCACAGTGACACACTTCCTCCAACAAGGCCACACCCACTTCAACAAAGCCACATCTTCTAGTAATGGCACTCCCTGTGAGATTATGGGGGACAATTATATTTAAACCACCACATCAGGTTAGCTCTTCCATGCAGATCCTTGCTATTCTTTCACACTTGTTTTTTGTTTGTTTGTTTGTTTGTTTTGTTTTGTTTTGTTTTGTTTTTTAGCTTTTCTATTTTCCCCACAAAACCATGACATTTTTTGCTCCATTCCTTTCTCTATGTCCAGAACCTGACAGCATGCTAGCAATATAGTGATCATTGAAAGAAATGAAAGCCCAATTAATTATCCCCCCCCACACACACACACACGTACTAGTCACCTGCCTTATTGGATTCAAACCCAGGTCTGGTGGTTTTCTGGCCTGATTTCCTTGCTTCCTCTTGAGGGCAACAAATCTAATGTGGCATTTCTGGGTAATGCAAGTATGATAAATATGCATCTGGAGGAAGGGTGGGGGAGCAGTAGTCATCATTGCAAAATGCTATCTTATAATCTTTTAGAAAATCCCTTAAATTCTCATTTATGTTTATCTGCTTAATGCTTCAACTTTATGCTTCAATTTAGGGATATTTTTTTAACCTATATCTAATAATTGGTAATTGAATCTAATAGCCCTGAGAGAATTAGAATAAACCAGATAGAATTGATGTGTCTTTGCACACCGCTGGAGTCGGCAGCATCTCTACATGTACTTTAGCACTCCAAATCTGTACTTGAGGCTCCTGCAGATACGGTTCTGACACATTTTAAGAATGTTTGGTTATTCTAATCAGTGACAAAAATTCTTAGGGATTTATTTTTTACTTAATTTTGCTAGATGTTTAAATATATGTGTTACCTGATGGAAGGATAAGAGGCAGGCTGGATCTTTTCTTTTAGTTATTTGGTTGATGTGCATGTGTGCGAGTGTACATGTGTGTGGTGATGTGTGTGGAGATCACAGGACAGCATTCAGAAGTTGGTTCTTGCTTTTTGCCTTGCTGAGTCAGTTCTCTCTTTACGCTGCTGGGCTGTGTGTCCCAGGCTAGCTGGCCATGTACCTCCCATCTCACCCACTAAAATGTAGAGATGAGAAAGCTCAATGATAATTTTTGTTTATTTAAAACATTTTATTGGGGGCTGGACAGATGACTCAGAGATTAAGAGCACTGACTGCTCTTCCAGAGGTCCTGAGTTCAATTCCCAGCAACCACATGGTGGCTTACAACCATCTATGATAACATCTGTTACCCTCTTCTGTATATAGTATACATACTAATAAAAAAACTTTCAAAAAACATTGCATTTACTTTTACTATATGTTGCTCAGGATGCCCCAAATTTCTGGAACTAGACAATTTTGCTTCAGATTCTCAAGTAAATGGGACTATAGTTGTGTACTACTATGCCCATCTAGAACCACATTTTATAGACAATGGATAATGAAATCTGGTATATACATAAAATGCAATACTATCTACCTCCAAGGAAAAATTAAATCACAAAATTTTCAGGAAAATTGATAGACTTAAAATGTGCTGGGGCTAGAGAGACCGCTCAGGGGCTAGGAGCACTAGCTACTCTTCCAGAGGACCTGAGTTCAATTCCCGGCACCCAAATGGCAGTTCACAACTGTCTAACACCAGTTCTAGGAGATCTGACACCCTCTGCAGCCTTCAATGGCACTGCATGCTCCTGCTGCACAGACATACATGTAAGTAAGTGAATACTCATACAATCAAATATTTAAAAAAAGACAAAATGCTTAGTAATGAACTCATATACATCGTATACTTCATAGTATACTTCCTGTACTTCAAATGCTCTCTAAAGGTATAACACATTGTCACTGCAAAAGACCTCCATAAATGGGGATGCTCACACATGATTTCATGAGAGGCTGTTCCCCTGCTGGGAGACCTGGCTTTTAAATCATATTTCACACTGACTATTCCTACAGAATACAGTTCTTTGTGAGCACTAATAAACTTACTGTATTTTATTCTTCAAATGAAGATTTTAGCTATTAAAACTATAGTGAATAAAGATTGTTATAAGTATGCTTAAAACATAAGTTTGAAAACCCCAAGACCTGAGAATGCTGATGTGTTGTTCCTGAATCTCAAAGAATAGCATGCCAGAAATCTGAGAACACCAAGAAACATTCTGTTTCCACTGAACAGAATAATTCTGAGTTGTATCATTGTTGATGAATAAGTATACTTTTTAAAAAAATATTTATTTTAATTTTATGTGAATTGGTGTTTTGCCTGTATGTATAACTGCATAAGGATGTCAGATCTTGGAATTATAAACAGTTGTTAGCTGCCATGTGGATGCTGGGAATCAAACTCAGGTCCTCCGAAAGAACAGTCAGTGCTCTTAACCACTGAGCCATCTCTCCAGCCCAAAAGCATACTTTTAAATTAAAAAAATAAAAATACATTTAAAAATACAAAGATTAACATCTTAGTAGAGGGCTGGAGAGATGACTTAGCAGTTAAAAGCACTGGCTGCTCTTCCAGACGTCCTGAGTTCAATTCCCAGCACCCACAAGGTGGTTCACAATATATATAGTGGGATATGATGTGCTCTTGTGGCTTAAAGTTATACATGCAAATAGAACACTTATATGTATATATGTTATAAGCTATAAATAAATATAGCTTATATTTATTTATATTTATTTTAAGATTTTAAAAGATATATATATATATACTTGCCCAAAGTATTAAACTCACATTCTCCATTACAAGCAGCTCTCTATACTCTGTGTATATGCTGACATATATTTTGGTCAGAGGCTGTATAGGGCACTGATCCTAGGTATTGCAGTCAAACCCTTTAGCACTAGTTCACATCCCCAGCCAAATCTTAAGGCATTAGCTTTTCTGGGGAAGGAGCCTAGGACTGACGCCTGCTGGATAAGTACTGAGCCACTGCCTCTGACTTTAGATGAAACATCATAACTCACATTGAGCTTAGAGGTAAATCAACTCACTCTCTAGTCTGGGGAAAAAAGGGAGTGAGAATGAGAAACTCAGTATAAAGAAACCACTTGCATAGCAATTCTGAACCATTGTGGCGACACTTGGCATCTAGGGTTACATTTAGATAAAGGACTAATGAGTAAGAGGTGCTGCTGCATTGTGACAGTGGCATCATCCAGAGTGGGCCCTGAGTCTTCCTGAGTTTTTGTTTTGACTAACTTCAAGAGGATGTTTCTAGATGTTTCTCTCAATACCAGCAATAATGAGGCTGAGGTGAAAGGGTATGATCACGGTTGCAACTTCACTCACTGTCATTGAAGGAGGTGAGAAAGTGAGAACAGATCTCACAAATCTATTACCACCAAAAGAAAAATGTCTTATTTATACAAACAGCATCCTCATTGCTTATTTTATGGGGCCAGAGCCAGATGGATTCATAAGAAGCATATCTGAGCGCAAAAGTACGCATGCATTCTGCGACAAGTATGTGAAATGTTGGGGTTGTTTTTTGACTCTTGAATAGCCAGGACAGTAAGATCATTAGATTGGCTAGTGACAAAGTGGGCTAAATCCATGGCAATGTGAACATCTTATGACATCCATGTAGCACACTAGCTAAGGTCATTGCCAGCTGATTATAGTTATGTTTAGGATTTATTGAGCCTTGCAGATGTGAGTCCTATAGGAAGCCAATGTGCTCTGGTGGTCCTAAGTTATTTCTATCTTGCTTTTATCAAATACCATACCTGCTATCTCTGAGGCTTTTTGTTTCACCTGTGGCTCTTCGTGGTTGGAATTTGACTCTAGAGTCTGATATTTCTTTTGTAACTACAGAAGGCTCTCAGGACTGAGCAGAGAGTGATCGATCACCTGGTGAGGGAAAAGAAGGTGGTGGTGAATGCAGCAAAACATTCTGGAAGCATTATCTCAGATTGTTGCAACTTTTAATCTTGATTTTAAATATTCTGTTCCAGTGTGTGCACAAGTTTACTTTGTGTCTAATTTTTGGCTTGGAAAATATAACTGATGGCTGGAATGGAGTGATACTGGGTTTTGGCTAAACACTTTTTGTCTTTTTTTTTTTTTTCAAAAGAAGCAAAGTTTTTGCTTTGTTATGCAAATCTTGATTTTTGTTTTTGCTTTATTGAGACAGGTTAGCCCTGGCTGTTCTAGAACTCACTTTGTAGACCAGGATGACCTCAAACTCAGAGATCTGCCTGCCTCTGCCTCCTGAGTCCAGTTCTAGGGCCACCACTCCTAGCTCTAGATGTTGAATTTTCAATTTGTATTGGTATGCTGGACCAGCCCCTGCCTAAGGACACTTTGGGGTTTTCTGAGCCTAGCATCTGAGCTTTTTAAAGATATATGTAGTGTGTGTGTGTGTGTGTGTGTGTGTGTGTGTTTAAATGTCTTCATGCCTACAGATCTAAATGTGACGATAACCAACATGATAAATAAAATCCTATCCGTAGGGACTGTATTAGTCAGGGTTCTCTATAGGAACAGAAGTGAGGAGTTTATTATATTGGCTCATCAGATGTAGTTCCAGGTAGTTCAACAATGGCCGTCTCACACTGGAGAAGCCTAGAATCCAGTAGCTGCTCAGTCTACAAGGCTGGATGTCTCAGCATTCCAGATCACATGTTAAAGACCTGGAGGAGTCTGTGATCTTGTGTCTATACTAACTTCTGCCCGAATCCTGAAGAAGCTAATTCTAATATCCGTGATGGAGTATTGTGGCAGCAGGGCAGATGAATTTGTCAGTGAGAGTGAGGGCAAGTAGGTAAAATACAGTTTCCTTTTTTCATGACCTTTTGTGTAAGCTGCCATCTGAGGCTGCTGCCTGCATTTAGGATGGATTTTCATGGTCTCAAGCCAATCAAGAAAATCCCTCCTGGGGGCAAGTGCCCAACAATTTGTATTATAGCTGATTCCAGATGCAGTCTACAACCAAAATCAGCCTCCCACAGCCAAGTATTTTAAAAATGTAAGTTGGTCACTCTCGCCTCACTTTCGCTGAAATTAAACTTAAAAACTTACCCCTGTGAGGACTTAATACAGTGGTTCTCAACCTATCTAATGCTGCGACCCTTTAATACAGTTTCATCCCAATCATAAAATTACATCGTTGCTACTTCCTAACTGTAATTTTGCTACAGTGAACCCTGTGGAGGTCTCGACCCACAGTTTGAGAACTGCTGGCTTAATACCATTTGAAAATTTTGTCTCAGGTTACATCTTCTCAACATTCCCGGGCAGTAGTTGTTGTTGAGACAGGATTTCTATGTAGCTCAGGTTGTCTTTGAACTCAGAGATCTTCCTGCCTCTATCGTCTGAGTGCTGGGATTAAAGGCACACACCCTAGGTTTCAGCTCCAGGCTCTGCCTCCAGCTGGCTTTCTCTGCTGTCTGGCAAGGGTCAGCTTTTCCGTCTCACTGGCTAATGGCGGCATGACTTGGGTTACTCCCTTAGCTGATAAATCTGGCCCAGCTGTCTTCAGAGCAGGGCCTTTCGATGAGCTTCCCTCCCCTGCGTGTGGTATGCTTTGCTATTCGGCATTCCAAAGATGGCTGTTTAATTGAAGAGAGTGTCTGACAGTCCGTATGAGTCACTTTCCTCTCCCTGGGCTTTCAGCTGAAAAAAGTCTTTCTGGATGAACTCACTTGAGACTTGGTATTCCCCCGTGTTTCTGTGCACATGGTTTGGGTCACACTGCAAACACACTTATTTTCTTATTCGTTCTCCTTATTCCTTCTGAAGTGTAAGGAAAGGGTGCCAAGGCTTGGAACTGGACACTATGCTTCCATTTCTGCTAAGTTACTGTGAGCAGGGGGATGGTCATTCAAATCCTTTAGGTTTTAATTTTAAAAGTTTTAATCTGAAAGATGAAATGAGTAGGGCCAGGATGGACCAAAATGCATAAGGTCCTCTCTAGACTTGAAAATTCTGATTTTTGGTTCAATCCCTAGTACCGCTGGAGAGAAAATTTTGATTTAGGTTCCCTGAACAGGTCATAAGCCTCTCAGAAGCAGACTTCTTTCTCTGCCAGTTGAAGGAGAAATGCTCTTAATGTAAATGATGCTTGATAAATTCTTCAGATCTGACCACATTCCATTCCTCTAGTAAGGAAGTCACAGCAGAGGATGGAGCTCTCTGATCCAGTCTGGGACATAAACGCTGGGCTGCTGAGGCCATCTCTGTGTGACTCATGTGGGGAGGCACACCTAAGAGCCTTGCCTTTCTAAGTGGTGTGTTTATGGTTTGTGCTGTTTTCCTCAGTAAGATCATTACCTTGCAAGTAATGGGAGCTGTGTGTGATATGGTTGAAATCCTGTCCCTCGCCTGAGATGGAGAACTCACGTGATGCTGAGTGGGGCCCATTATCCCAACAGCACTCACAGGAATGCCAAGTCTGGCGGATATTAACTGAAGAATGGCAGCAGCCATCAGGAGACAGGCTTGCTACCTTGTCACTTTGGGGTGTTTTCTGATTTTCCTTTCCTTGGCTTGAGCACTGAATTCATTTCTTTTTTCATTCATGCTTCTTTCTCTTATGAAACAAACACAACACATCCCATCTCCCCCTTTTATCTCTATCTAGAAATCCCGATGTTCTCATTCATTTCAGAGCAGAATGTGTTTCCTCTTTTCACTAAATGATGCACAATCCGCTTATTCATGCTCTTTTCTCTATGTCCCCTGGCCCGGGTATTGAAATCACTCTGAAGAAGATGCTCCTACATACAGGCAGCTGTGCATAAAATAGATGAGGCTCAAACCCGCCGCTGCGTGCTGGAGAAGCTTTCCTGGGAGGAGGAGATGCCGCCGCCGCCAAGGACGTACTTCCCTTTGGTAGAGAAGCAAGGGGGCAGGAGAGGGAAGAAAGCCCAACCTACATCTCAATGTATATAAAGCAAACACCCAGACGGACCGGGGAGGAGCTGTGGTTTAGCTTTAAACCGCAAAGGAAATGAAGGACGTTACCACTTTCCAGACTGTCCTTTGGTCGCCTTTGGGGCTCTGTGAGATTCAGACGGCCTCTAGGAAAAGCTGCTCACCCCTACCCAGCTCCACAAGCACCACGTGCACAGCCAGCCCTACAGCCGTCTGTGGTCTTACAAAGTTTAGACTTGATTTTTAAAGGATAAGCATGCTATAAAGTACATTCATTTAGGGCAACACCTGTTGCCCTAAAAGAGAAAAGGAAAGTCTTGGAAGGGTCTGGGAACGGAGTGGGAGGAAAATCCTCTTCCTCCTGACTTCACAGTTGCCCCCCTTCACTCCAGCTCTGTTTTCTTAATAAAGACTGTGTGACCACTTTGACATAGCCGAGGTTATTAGTGGTTCTACTGCTTTTATTAAACGTCTATTGTATACTGTGGAGTTTTGCTGTTTTGTTTTTTCTTGTATTCTGAGTAGTAGGTGTTATTATTGCTCCTGTTTTTATAGGTAAGGAATTAAAGACAAAAAGGCAAGAAAGGGAAGCCAGTGAGTGAGCCTATGACAATCACCCTGTGATAGTCACCCTATGACAGTGAGCTTTGTGCTCTTGATGATAACACTCGTGTTGCACCTTAGCTTTCAAATCTAGTGTTAGAAGTGTTTCCGGCATCAGTGTCCCACCCTTGGAATTCAGCTTTCCATGTGGATACTTACAAAGCTGACCAGGGGCTGATTACTGAACCCGAGTAAGCTGCAAGTGGTATGTTATGGCTGCCTGGCTTGACAACCACTGAGGCCCCTTTGTAGGAGACTTTTAGAACTGAAGTGGCAGATGCCTTTAGCCTGGTGTGTAGTGAACTCCCCTAAATGATGCTCAAACCTTCCTGTGTGTTCACTTCTGAACAAGAAGTAATATTAAATTGTTTAGGAGAATACTCCACTCCATAAACTGCCTTCCCATTCCCTGCCCTCTCACTCTTGAGGAAAAGGCTCATACATCAAGGTCCAGAGGACTGGTATCCCCTGGAAGGGAGAAGCCAGGTTTCTCAACTACAAAACAAAAGAGTTGGCTGTTGAATTCCTTTCCTGGGAAGTCCGAAACTGGGGTTGTTTGAGTTCTATTGTTCCAGTATTGGAGGAGCAGGAAAGAGGTTTGCTTCTCAGTCCCTCAGCCTCCCTGTGCACCAGACCCTGGACCCTCACTGAAGTCTTTAGTCTCAGGTTGCTTTTTCTGGATGCCTTCACTGGAGGGCCTATTGCAGATTCCAGGCCTCAGCTGCTTTTGATCAGATTCCCACCCTCCCTGCTGCCACCACTTCTGTGGTGATTTTGCATGAATTTTAGACCCTGTGACTCTCAGTTGCCTGGATCTGGTTTTCATTGCAGTTTATCAGGATTGTACATCTAGACTGAATTGAAAAGCTTTTCTTTTTTTTTTCCTCGAGTATTCTATACCAACTTCCAAATCTGTATGTTTCTCCAGATTTTTTCTAAGATATAATATTTGTTTATTTTCCTGATCACAAAAGTAAAAGCCATTCACAGTAGAAAATCAGAACAGTAAATAAGTAAATTGAATTTTAAAAGAACTTTGTAAAAAGAACTCCTGAAAAGACTAAAAATACAAATAACCCGAATTGAAAAGGAAATGGAAGAAAATGACCCTATCTGAGTATGTTTGCATATATACATGTTTGCAAACTGGCTTAGAAAAGCATATTTTTCTACTCTGATTTTTTTTCAGATACTTTTTTGTCTTGAGCATTTTCTTTTATACCATAAAGATTTATATCTACATAATATTTCATCATATGAATATGCTGAGGTTTAATGATTCTAGATGCCTTTATGTAAAATTCTGAATGCATTTTCTATTTCCATTTGCCTTATAAATTATCCCCAGGAAAAAAGAATTATTATACGAATTAGGACAAGGAAGATGAACTTGAACTTTTTATTTTAAATAATGTTTGTACCTGATTACTTTATTGTTGACAAGCCTGAGAATAGCCTTTTTAAAGCCTCTTTTGTATATAGCACCAACTGTAGGGGCTTGGGTGGCTGCTTTGGTACAGGGATTGTCAAAAGAAATCTTGAGGACTAGATCTGACTCCTGTTTTGTGTGTGTGTGTGTGTGTGTGTGTGTGTGTGTGTGTGTGTGTGTGTGTGTGCAGCTTAAGAACTATAGATGTTTTTCACCTGTTTACATGCTTAGCAAAGCACAAAAGGGAAATAACATTCCAGAACACATAAAAGTGGTATGGCATTCACATTAGAAATGTCCATGGATGTGGTGTATTTGAAGCTCAGCCATATTTCTATATTTTCATACCGTCTTTGATTGTTTTTGCTGCAAAGACTGTGTGACCTGCAAGCCCCCAAATAATTACTAATCAGCCCTTTACAGAAAGCAGTTTACTGACTTGTGCCCAAGTATGCAATCTTCAATGCTGCATATGAAAAATGTTAATTTAGTAACACATTAGGTAGAGTGCTGGCCTCAAATGTGTTCAGTACTGGACTCAGCTCCTCAGCATCGTATGGAGTAGGAGGCTTTGGCTCCAATCTTGATGCTCTCTGGGGATAGAAGTAGAGACTGAGTGTTCAGCATTGTCTTCAGCTGTACACCGTGTAGGAGGTCAGCCTGCACTACCCAAGACAGTGTCTAAAGAAACAAAATTTACCATGTGTTCACCATGTGCCAAGCCCTCGTGGAAAATAAGATGTAGGTATAATTTCTTGATTATTAGTTATAAGCTTTTTCATAAGTTTAAGTGATTTTTTTCTGTTAATATTTTGTATGAAATTTTAAAATTAGATTCAGACCATTTTTCATCTTTTTAGGAATTCTTTTCTTAAGACATTAAAAATTACATGTATTTATTTACTTCTGTGTATGTGTGCATCCCCACATGTATAGAGGTGCTCACATGCCATGGTGTGTGTATATGAAGGCCAGAGGACAGCTTTTGGAACCTTTCAGCAATACCAGAGCTGAAACTCAGGTGGCCGTCAGTGTTTTTACATGCTGTACCATATCGCCAGCCCAAGAGTTCTCTACATACTAAAATATTAATTAATTTTCAGTCACATTTGTTGGAAATACTTTGTTCCCATCAGGTTGTCTGCTTTTTAATTTTGTGATATTTTCATGAACAGAATTTTTCATTCATATGAAATAAAATCCAATTATTTTATTCATTGAGTTTATTCTAAGAATGCCCATCTATCCCTGTGACTAAGTTTATATAAATATATATTTATATTCTCTTCCTTTTATTTTAACAGATTCATTTTTATACACATTTATGTCTTCAGCTATGGAATTTTGTGTTGTATGAGATGAAATCTTAAATTTACTTCTGAATAGGGGAACAATTGTTCCAATATTGTTTGCTGAATAATAATTTTTCTTCATTTTTGTGTCACCTCTGCCAAATTCCTATTGCCCATATGTTTCTGCTCCACATTTCAATTATTGTCAAGTGTGTAAATGTGTATGTACATAGTCATTGCTAATTTCTTGTGACATCTGCTTTATTTTTCTTCCTTAGGTGTACACAAGACAGAGACTCTAGCTAGAATTTTGGATTTATGTTTTGTTTTTCTGTTCCTCCCATGTGGGTAGCATTGCCCGGTGTGTGGATGTTGATTCTGATTGGTCCATTGTGATTGTGAGTTTGGCAGCAGCATCCCTTCTCTTGGTCAGTGAGTCAGGAATACAGTATAAGTTTATCTAGGAAAAGTACACACACTAACAGAAGCAGTCCTCCCAACACAGAGATAGAGCCAGGGCATGCTCCTCACGTACTTGAACCAGGAGCCACAGGACTCATTCATAACTACTCCAGGTGATAAAGGCTTGTGCTTCTTAACCTCACAGGTTAGAGGTTTTCTGGCCAAATAGCATCAACCAGCATAAAAAGAGCAAATCTCAGGAAGGGGCTCCCAGAAGAGCCGTTACATGATTCAGAGCCCCTAACCTTCTGTTAGTGGCTCACCCCAACCTGCCCTTGCTTCACAGTGGAGTTATTTCATTTACCAGGTGTGGAAATTGGATTTTACCACAGAGAAGGGGAGTTATTACCTACCAGGTCTGCTCTTTGGGGAAGCAAGCTTGTGGTGGGATTTATTAGAAGAGCTTTGCTATGCCTGCAACTTATAATTAGAGATGTGTTCCTGCCTTTAAAACCGGATTTGGTGTCTTTGTCATTTTAGCAGCGGATCCATTTGAATTTGTGTGTGTGTGTGTGTGTGTGTGTGTGTGTGTGTGTGTGTTTTCTTTCCCTGTCTTACTGTCTGGTAACCATCTCCCCTTGTAGCCTGCACAAAATCTACCTAGGACCTGAATATTTTATATGGCACCATTCTGCCAGGAGACAGACCTCAGGAGTGTGACAAGGAGTGCAAGGTGGGGGTGGACACTGCCTGTTGTGTGTCTTTTGATATTAGTGGCATAGTAGGATACTAAGAAAGGAAAGTGATGGTAAAGTAATGTCCATGTTAATTAATCTCTATATAGTCTAGGACTCAGTTTGACGAAGGTATTCGGGTCACTCTGAGACTCTCCAACCCGAGAACACAAATCAAGGCTTTAGATTTAATTACCTGTTGTTAAGGCTGTATAACTCAGAGTTAGTACCTGGTTAACTACATTTGCTCTTTAAAAAGACACTTTGTTTACCATCTTGGTGAAGGGGAGCTGAGTTTATTATTGTTTAGCATTTCCAGCACACTTCATTCTTGCTGAGAGCTTTAAACTTATTTACGTATGTATATCGGCTGCTCTTTGCAGCACTCCCAAGAGATGAGTGGGTGATAAGTTTTATCATTGCCTGATTTTTACAAGAAAACAGACCAGGAGCTCTTGAGAAGAAAAAAAGGGACTTGCTTGAGTTTACAGCCCACAGTTCCTGCCTACACTCTTGTTAGGGGACCCTTAACAAAATGGCAGTAAGTTCAGCCTGTGCCCAGTGTCAATGTACAACCTGTGCCACGTCCTGCATCCCGCTAATTACAGCAGGATGCCCACCCCAAATCAAAATTATGATTTAGTGAGTTCTACATGCTGAACATTTCCTACCTGAAGAACATCATCTTCCTCCCCAAGCATGCTGGTCTCCTGCTTTCCTCATAGAAGGCCCAAGTATTCCCAACACCCTCCTCAATCTCTGACGTTACCTGGGACTCGGCTCTCCTTTCTCAGAGGCGTGGGAAGCTCAGCACCTGGTGTTGGTTACACCTGATCTTACCCTTCCTTTCCTCTGCTATTTCCATAATCTAGCCCCCATCACCACCCCATGGGCTTGTAGAGTAGCCCCGAGCCGAATCTCCACACACTGTATCCTAAATTGGCCAGCCCCCTTAAGTCCCATCATGGCCATGACCCTTCTGGTCACTCCTACCCACCCCACGTTGTATTAGAAGTTTCTTCTCAGCCCATTTCTCTTTTCAACAAAACACCTATGGAGTTAGGCTAAGGCAACTCCGCCCACAAAGGGTCTGACTCAACAGATCCATCCCCCCCCCCACACACACACACACCTTCACAGGTCACAAGCCTTCAGGACCCTGCAGTGCTCTGCCTCGGTTTGTACCTATCTCATCAAGCCCAGGAAACTCTCCCATCCCCATCCCCATCCCCACTTGTTGAAATTTTTCTCATGCTAAATTTAAGAACAAATCAAATACCTCCCGGTTCTGTAGGAGTCTTGTGATTGTCTGCAAAGGAAAAGAAGCACTTCACGTTGGTGTCAGGTCTCTCCTCAGTACAGTGCAGGCCTACACCTAGTTCCATCTCTTGTCGGGTCCCCCACGAACCCGAAAACCCCCAGCATCCTCTCTATAAGCCCCTTAGTATACCTTCAGGAACGCGACTGGACTCAGCTCACTTCTTTGACACATTTATCACCATGCTGGGTCCCCGAAGCTCTAAAGTCGCTCCTGCTGTGTGTTTCCCTGGACTGTTACATCCCAATAGAGAAACCCACAACAGCAACTTGTGTTTACCTGTTCGTCCCAACCCTGGACAGTGAGTTTGGAAGGCATGTATTCTGAGGACCTAGCACTGACTTAGTCCTAGAACACGCGGAAATGCTGGCCTGTGTTCTCAGCCATCTCTCCCGCAGAGTTGACTGCTCTTTGCAAGTCTGGGAAAGCGGGTTTTTCTGCTCTGTCTCTTTTGAACCTGTTTTATTTCCCCAGCTCGACTGCAAACATCCTTGAGGGGAGGAACAGAGGAGGATCGATGGGCTCTCTATCCCCACTCCCTCACCACAAGCCTGGATCCTTCCCTGTGGCCTCAGGTCAATAAAAGCTTGTTTAATTGAATTGTAGGATGCTGCGCTCAGCTAGCTGCTAAACAACCCCATTTAAGGGGTTAACTAATAACACTCAGAGAAGTTCTTCTCCTTCGGGGGCATTTGCATTTTAATGGGAATCTTAAAACCCAAAGGGGATGTTCTCTAATGGTGGGATCTCAGGCGTTGGGAGTAGCTTCCCCCCCTTTCTTTCTTTTTTCTTTTCTTTTCTTTTTTTTTTTGGGGGGGGTAGTGGTTCAAGATGAGAACCAAGAAAGGTTCCTCTACCTCAGGGTCACTGAGAGCTTATATACAGTGGGACCCCAGTCTTGTAAAGCATATGAATAGAATTATTTTAAATACATAAAATTAAATGCATGCTACTAAAAACTAGCTATAATGACATACAATGGTCTAAATAGACAAACAAATTTGCATTATAATAATATGTATGCTTCTTATTAAGACATAAATAAAGTCTAGACAGGTCCAATAACTACTATAATATTGTCTATGACTAGTCATGGTATTTGGGTTACCTGTGATTTTATTAGCAAAAGCAAACATCATTCTGGACTCACACTCTATCCTGGTGGTATGGGGGGTGTGTGCTGAGAATCCAGCCCACAGCCTCAGGCATAATTAGCAAGCCCTCTGCTCCTGGACTCCAGCCCCAGCCCCATTACATATCCATGACCCAAGGTGATGAGTTGCCCCATCCACCTCAAAGTCTCTGAGTTCCTTCTGGTTTCAGAGTTGAGTACTGGGGCATATAATAGCGTGTTCCCAGGGTGGCACAGCAGGTAGCCATCTTGGTAGCTGAAGACTGACAGAACCATTGCTAGGGGGACATTTCCTAATGCTGTCCTGATTACTAGTTTGGGTCTGAGTGTTTGTATACTTCTCTTTGTAACACTAAAACACAGAGAAAAGTTTTCAGTCCATTCCAAGTTACCCTCTGTATAGTTAGTCACTTAGAGGTGATTTTTCACAGGCAGATTTAGCTAGGATTTGGGGTGGGGCAGGGAGTAGGGACATAACTCTGCTCTCAGTGAATAAGGACTTATGACTTCTTAAACCTTCTCTATTTGTGACCTCTTTTCATTTGACAAGTTTGTATGCCACCCTGGATTTATAGACTTATAAAATAGTCACACACTTACTGATAATTTATCATAAAAATATATTTTAAAACAGTTCTTTGATATGCATATAAGTTTGCCATTTATTAAAGATGAAAGCAGATTTGCATACTAATGAGATGAATGTGCTTGTTTATTTTATATAAAGAATTAAATACTGGTTGAATATTTGATATTGAATGACATAGAGCCTCTCCAGTGTTTTTCAGTGTTGGTCAATATTTTTGATTTTATGATTGTCAATGTTGAGAGCGCCACATCCCTTAAATATTCAGTATATAACGGCTGAAGTATGTCTAAGACCATTTTAGAAATTCTGCTCTAATCACAAACCAAAATTCATTTAAACAGATTTTATGAAACTCATGCCACAGGAAGTTTTTTAGAGAAGGTATACTTAGTGCACCAGAGAAACAGCTTTACCAGGCACCCTGACAAGGATTATGCTGTTTAGGAAGAAACCACATTAGTTATTAAATTGCTGCCAGACAGATTATCAAAGAAGACAATTAACTAGAGCCACATTTTTTTTTTCCAAATTACTTTTTCTAGAAAACAACAGGGCTGGAGAGATGGCTCAAAGGTTAAGAGCACTGATTGCTCTACCAGAGGACCCTAGTTCAATTCACAGCACCCACATGGCAGCTCACAACTGTCTGTAACTCTAAGATTTGACCCCTTCACACAGACATACATGCAGGCAAAACACCAATCTACATAAAATAAGAATAAATAACTTATTTTTTTTTAAGAAAGAAAAAACAGCAAAGTCCACTTTTCAAAGTCTGACAGATTTCATTGTTCAAATTAGCTGGGTGGTGGGGTTGTGGCAACAGGCCTTTAATCCCCGTGCTCAGGAGGCACAGGCAGGCAGATCTCTGATTTTGAGGCTAGCCTAGCCTACAGAGCAAGTTCTAGGGCAGCCAGGGCTGTGCAGAGAAACCTTGTCTCAAAAAACAACAAAAAGTTACTCAAATTAAAATCTTGAGGATATAACTTTAACAGACTCCAAAACAGAATGAAAACATGTATGAGCCCCCTCACAGGTCTTTGTTTTATACATACATGACTTTTTCTAAATGTTCCCAACTTAAAGCAACAGACAATCTGTTCAGTTCTCTCTATCAAGAAAGCAAAACAGACAATGTGGTTTTACTAAATACTTGTGAAATTAAGGGCATGAACAGGAATTTCTTAAACCAAACACACTAATACAATACTGCTCAAAGTTACACTAATTTAATAAGTTACATGCTGAAAAAATGACAGCAGGAACATATGAAAAGTGTTTGTTTTCCATTAACCATTATGTTCCTACAAGATCAGAAATCTTTGTGTGAAAAAAAAAAAAAAACCCACTGCAGCTCATAACATATGATAGCTGTGAGCAGAGATACTTCAAGCACCTTTTATTGCAGTCATATGATATGGGCAGGGCAGATCCAGCAGGTTTTGTGTTCAACTCAGGGTCATTATGCACTTGATTTTTTAAGTACTTTTGATTATTGTGCTTTTAGAAACCTTTCACTATTGCTAGTGTTTTGTGATAATCCCTCCACCACACCAGCACCGTCCAGCTATACCACTGCATCCTGGGCTTAAAGGATATAAGTAAAGTTTAATAGGAACTCAGCACATTGTTACCTAGATGTTGACACTGTCTTCTTAAATCTCTTGTTGAAAATGTTTTTGATTGATTGATGTATTATCATGTGGGTGACTGTGTATCTCTGTTTATATGTACATGTGTGTACAGTTGCATGTGCCTGTGTATTTGTACAGAGACTAGAATATCATGCACCAGCTTTCCTTTGAGGCAGGGTCTCTCACTGGACCTGGAGCTTGTTTGCTCTGCTAGGCTGGAAGACAGCACCCCACAGAGATCCTCTGTCTCCACCCACTACAGAGCTGAGGCTACTAGCAGCACAGGCAGCCAGAACACTGACTTGTTAGGTGGGTGCTGGGATCTGGACTCTGGTTCTGATACTTGGGCAGGAAATGCTCTTAACTCCTGATCTTCTCCCCAACCCTTAAATAATCAATCCTCTTAAAGGTAGTGACACTCAGTCGTTGCCTGTGGTGTCTTCTTAGTCTCTTGCATGTATTTTCTTCTGAGGAGTTCATCCCTCTGTCACCTCTGGTCTCCAGCTTCTGTTATCACCTGGCGGGTGGCGGGTGGGGTTCTTCTTCCATTTCTAGTAGTCACTGATAATTCTAAATTTTAACTTTATCTCTTTCTTCCCAAGTCCCTTTCACTTTCCTAAAACAGGCCAGTTCCTTGTGCTATCATTTATATACTTTTGATAAATTAGCCACACTGCTGTCTCGTGTCTCTAGAACACTGGCTTCATACGATCTCGGCCTGTCTGTGGGTAACTCAGTAGACAGTTACCCTAGTAATGCCTAGTACACCACGTTTAGGGTTTAATCCCTACACCAAAATTCCTCTTGTGGTCAGTCCTCATTCCCACCCACACTAGTCACTTCCTGTATGAATTATTTTCTAGGCATTTCATGTAAGTGAAATCAAGTAACATGCATGGGTTGGTTTGGATTTTTGTACCTCACATCTTTCATTTAGCATAGTAATTTCAAGATACATTTACACTCTAGTGTGTCAGTGGCACATTCTTTTTACTGATAAATAATATCCTATTGTGCAGATAACCACGGTTGGTTTGTGCATACATCAGCTGAGCGTTCATGTTCTTTTTTCTTTTTCACTAAGAATAATGCAGATATGGATGCTCACAGGCAAGTTTTAGTATGTGCTTTTACTTCTTCTAGGTAGAAACCTAGAAGTAGAATTGTTGGGGCAGATGGAAAAACTCAGGTTTAACTCACACCCTGACCCCAGACAGGGTTTCTCTGTGTAGCCTACATGTTCTGGAACTTACTCTGTAGGACCAGGCTGGCTTGGAACCCAAAGATGTGTACTACCACTGCCCAGCCGGGTTTAACTTTTTAAGAACTAAGTAAAAGATAAGTAAACTCTATTCAAAGGTGGCTGCATTAATTTACATTTCTATACAGGAAAGAGAGAGAGAGTGTGTGTTATTGGGTCTGTCCTCACCAACACTTGGTATTGTGCGCTTTTCACTGGAGCCGCCCCTAGTCAGGGCGTTTTTCACCCTTTCCTTTTCTGACCACAGTGCCCCCACCCCACTCCCGCCGATGCACTGAAGGAGAGCTCCTACGGCTTTGCTTTCAGTCGGCCCCCAACTGCCCTCCTCTCCCCTCAGGGTCTGCATCACCTCACACCCAGGCATCTAACCCTAGATATGTATTTTAGCTGATTTCCTTGTCACTTGTTCACTCTGCAAAGCTCCCTTCCTGAAGCTACAGGTGAATAGTTAGAATAGCAACATACTGACTTCCCATGGGAGGTCTTTTCCTCTTTGAGGAGTGGATGGGAGAGGTGACAGGGGGTGAGTGGGAGGAGGAGAGGGAAGGGGAATCATGGTTGGTATTTAAATATAAAAAAATTAAATAAAAAAGAAATACATTTTTTGTTAAAAAAAAAAAAAAAAAGAATAGCAACATACAAAGGGAGGGCAGGTATGGGCGTGACACCAGGGCTCTGCACATCCTCAACAGCAGCTCATCATCATCACATGGCCGTGAGCTAGCCCGGTAACTTCTCAAAGCCCAGTTCCTTTAGTAACCTCCCTGAGCCCCCATTTTTCTCTTGAGCAAAGTGAGCTAATAATAAAAGCTGAGCTCTAGAGTTGCTCTCTAATAGCATTAGCTTAGAAAGCCCTTAACATGATGCCAGACATAGAGAACACTCAAATCAGCACTGGCTTAGAGTGTTAGTGATTGTATTATTATTGCTTCTCATGAGCTAGACATCTCCTGGTCCTGTAACATGGTTTGCATAAGGATCATGGGTAGCTGTGAATGTGGAAATGCTTTGAAAACTACCATGCAAATAGCAGCTACATCAATTTCCCTTGCTCAAAGGGAGGCAGCTGCAACACAGGTTTTGCCACTAGCCTCACATTAAAGTCTGCACCTCTGTGGTATTTAACAGCTGTCAGGCATGAAAAGGTTATTGACCCTCTCGAGATTGGTTTGTTCATCTGTAAAATGGGTACACAATTATAAGTCACCACCTGAAGGATGCTGTAAGAAGGGGGCTGTTGCATAATGTTGAGTCAACTATAATCTTTTCTTTTTTTAATTAACATAACGATGTATCTTTTTATATGCTTTCCCAGCTTGTTTCTCTTAATTATTTCCCACTGTATCTTTAAAAAGAGGGTTTTGTTTTCTGTTGTGTTGTTTTATGTGTATGTGTTTAAGCCTTTGAGGATGCATGCCCTTGAGTGCAGGTGCCCTTGGAGGCCAGAAGAATGCATTCCATCTTCTGAAGCTAGGGTTGCAGGTTGAGAGCCATCTGACATGGATGCTGAGAACCAAAAGTGGGTCCTAGCTGCTGCACCCCCTTTACAGCCCCAATTCCCTTTATATTTACCCAGCTGGGCTCCTCTATGGCCCTACCATGTGTCCATGTGTGTGCGGACAGAGACAGCTCTGCCTCCAAGCGACTGGTTTTAACCTTAGCTCCACACATCAGCTGCAGGTTGCCATCACTTGCCTTTATTTCTTTGTTTTTTTTTTTTATTTTTATTTTCATATGCATTGGTATTTGACCTGCATGTCTGTGTGAGGGAGTCAGATCCACTGGAACTGGAACTACAGACAGTTGTTAGCTGCCAAGGTGGGTTCTGGGAATTGAACCCAAGTCCTCTGGAAGAGCAGCCAGTGCTCTTAACCGCTGAGCCATCTCTCCAGCCCCACTTACCTTTCTGAATAAGAAAGGTCCTTTTCCCATAAAGCAGTTCATACCTCATGGGTTTTTTTTGTGTATTAACTATTTAATACACAAAACTATTTACCCTATGGTAATATAAATAGTTTAGGCTTGTGGTTAGCCTGTCTAACTGCTCTGTAAATGATAGCTGTCACTATGATTATTTCTAACGCACTTTGCCATTCCTAGTTTATGATTCACAGCTACACATCCTGTGTTCTCCTCCAGTGTCTGACATGGCATCTTAGTCCCTCCCAGCCATCTTTTCCTCCTGCATCCACCAACTCATATTCTTACCCCTTTCCTCAGACTCTTGACGCGCACTTTGTTTTTCTTTTCTCTGGAAGCCTGTGGTTTTCAGCATGCCTGTAATTCAATTAAGGCCGTAATTGTTATTAAACATTTTTATTGTTGTTTTCTCAATTGAACTATAATATTTCTTCAGCTTCTATTGCATCTCCCTCAATCCTGTTTAATTTAACACAAATGATCAATGATAAAAGATCAAACATGTAAAGTAATAAAAAACTTAACACAAGGTCTTTGGTCATCAGTATAGATATACACCCTCAATTCCTGCGAGTCAAGACTGATCCTGACCAAAACCGCTTATCCTCAAACAGCACACGGTGGAGAAAGGGTGGTGATGAAGCCTCCCCAAACCAAGGTCAGAGCTGTCTGAGTTGGCAAAGCCTGCCTTTTTGGGCACAAAATACCTTGTTTTTATTTTCCTCTGACTTCTTGGGTCTCTCTGCAGTTTCAACTCTTTCCTTCAATTCCGGAAAGTCCGCCCTCAGAAGCCCTCTGAGCACCCTCCTAGCTTCAATTTCTGAAGAAGGGCCTTTAGGTTTCAGAGTTAGGCTTCTCTTTTTTTCCTATAATATTCCTTTGGTCTAGTCTGCAGCTATGGAGAATATGACTATGGCCAGATAACTTCTTAGAACAAAGCAGAGTTAACTCTTTATTGTGTTTCACCCAAAGGCTTGGGGAAGTGATATCTCATATGACTTTCTAATGGCAGAATTTAAAGAAATATGCCAGGAACATTAAGGAGATCTCAATTGGAGAGACTAGGTACAAGCATGAAAAGAATATTATGGGGGATTTCTCTGTGCCTCTAAAATCTCTCCTTCTAGCTCACCCTACTTTGGTCAATCTGGAGATAGTCAAACATAACAATAACTGACATCTATTGGGTAGTTATTTTGTCTCGGGCACTATTTGTATGTAGCCACTCACAGTCATTTCTTCCCACAATGCTTCATGCTACAGGTCTGGCCTAGTCTAGTTCTTTTTCTAGGGTCACAGCTTACTGTTGGCAGAGCTGGGATTTGAGTTCAGGCAGTCTGACCAAGAGCGCTCCACCCAGAAGCAAAGGAGCACGCTGTGAGGAAAAGCGTCGTCATCACAGCAAACAAGGTGCAGTCCCCCCACCCTCCATGCAGAACTCTGCAGGAAGCCAGGTGCTGGCTCAGCTGCCTGTCTGAACCAACCTGACCTTCAGTTTGCCTCAAATGCCTCCACCTCAATGAATCAAGGTTTAGTTAGCCCTTTCCCCCTCCAATAACAGATCTCTTCTGATTGCCATTTGCTTTTTTTTTTTCCTTTTTTCTTTTTTTTTTTTTTTTTTTTTTTGCCTCTGCTCTGCCATTTATTTATTACTTCCTTTCTTGCTTTGTGGCTATTTATATACATTGTCACACAGCTGAGCCCTTGCCCATAGCTGGGTCTTATCTGCCTCTAACACATTCCTTAAGATTCTGCTTGGGTGTTTCTGCATTAAGTCTCCTGTCTACCTAGATAACATCTCTTTTGCATGCATCCAGCACTCAGTATTTATTTATTCATATCAATTATTATAATTGATTATAAATGTTCACTTGTCAGTATTCCTAAGTAGGTAGACTTCAGGTCCCAACATCAGGGGAAAAAAAATGCTTTTTTTTTTCTATTTTGATTCTTTATTATTTTGTTTAAGGTACATAATGGGCACTTACTCAACATTTTAATTTTTAAATGAATGAATTATCCAAGTCTGATGGCCCTCAAACACAGGATTGCACATTTAAATCTCTCTCTCTCTCTTTGATACCTCTATATGTCCTGCATTTGGTAGATGCTTTATAAATATAGCAATGATAAATGATTCAAAAACAAAACGGGCATAAGAGTCTGCTCTCAAGTTTGAAGGAGGAAATAAGGGGCCTACAATAAGAGCTTGGTGGTATTCAAGGTTGCGTATTTAGGCATGCTTTCAAATTGGTGATATAAAGAACAAAAATGAGTGAAAAAGAAAAAAAAAAGGATAGGGGAGTATCATTTGAAGTTTCTTGGCTAAAAAGTGTAGTTTAATATTCAAACTTCAACGCTCAATGTTCAGATTCGCAAAGCTCTAAAATCAGTATTATTGCTGTTGTACCAAATTGTTAGGCTCTTAGAGTAGACGGGCACCAAAGAACCAAGGTGGCCTCAGCAGTAAGACCAGAGGAATGGACGATGTATACACTAGAGTATATACAAACATCTTTAGAAAGTCCTGTTAGGAAAGAGTATGCAACTGACCGACAACGGGAGAAACCCGAACCAGGGTCCCAACATGGAAACAGAAAAACCCAATATATTGGCTGAAGGAGGAACTTATGAACACTGGTGACTAGGGATCTACAGAGCAGAAGAGGCAGAGTCAGGATTATCCCCCAAAGTTTGGGGCCTAAGTAAGAATACAGGAAATTGAGAAGGGTGGTGAGTTAGAAAGACGAATTTGACCTCTTCGCCAAGACAAGCCGAGTAGCTAGAAATGCGTATCGAATTCAAGTGAGGCCTGAACTCACTGGGGTTTGCTGGTCCTATCTGAAGAGGGAATGGACAAGCTTGGAAGAACAGGAGAGGGAAGAAGCCCAAAGAATCAAGGACCTCCCCCTAGAGGAACACCTGACTCAGTCTTGAGGTTGGGGGGAGAAAACTGGATCTGCCAGGAGTGGAGGCTGAACTAAGCAATACTGGGACAGTGGGACCTTTAGACTGCCTGCTGCCTGCCCAGGGCGGGGATGGGGAGTTGTGAAGAAGAGAGAATGACCTGATATGGTGGGAGGGGGAAGGGACCTTGAATGGGGATATACAAGGATAGAAAGTGTGACTTCTTTGTTTATAATAATAAAATAAAAATAAATTTAAAAAGAAAAAAAGAATCAAGGACCTTAGGAAGAAACAGCAATGAGGACGGGCAGAAGAGCTTCAGTCAATAAAGAAGGCGAACCCAGAACACAGCCCCTTGGGAACTGAAGACTGGAGGGAAATGCTGAGGCGGGGAAGGGGGTGGCAGTGGATTTGGCAGCTGTATTGGGAGGGTGTGTCAGTGATCTGACTGGAGTATTGGCAAACAGGGAAACCACTTGCCTTTTGAGTGGCTTAGGATGAAAAGAAAGGGAAAGAGGGTATTACTTTGAGATTTTACTGACGAAAGAGATAAAAGGCAAGCAACTTTGCATGTTTCTCCCAAGGTGGGATGAAACAAAACAGAATGCAGGCTCGGTACAGATCAAGACTGGAATCCTGGGATCGTTTCGAGGGGAGTGATAAAGGCAGCAATGAGAACATATAAAAGGGTCTCTCGGTAATAAGTGATGAAGTTTCAGTTATGTTCTGTTGTCTAGATTTCACTTAGGATCCACTTTCTGCCTTAAGATTGTGCTTGTGGTATCTGGCAGCCCAAAACAGACACAAAGTCCAGATACACACAAGCAGTAGGGACTTCCACTGCTGGTCTAGTGGGTGGTCAACGGTACAAGGGAGGCTGGCTGTCTAAGGACAGCAACCTGCATACAAACCATGGTAGTGGGGCTGGAGAGATGGCTCAGCGGTTAAGAGCACTGACTATTCTTCCAGAGGTCCTGAGTTCAATCCCAAGCACCCGCATGGCAGCTCACAACTGTCTGTAGTTCCAATTCCCAGTTCCAGGCAAACACCAAGGCAAATAAAATAAATAATAAAGGTTGTTTTTTTTTTAAAAAAAAAAAAAAAAAAAAAAAAAAAAAAAAAAAAAAAAAAAAAAAACCATGGTAGTGGGTGACAGTCCCAGAGGAACTGAAAAGAGGTCAATTGTGTTGAAATGGGAAGGACCCAAGAGCAAAAACTAAATGTGTAGATAAAGGACAAGTTTTCTAAGGAAAGGTCAGGAAGGTAGTCAAATGAGGGTAGTAGAAGCATCTAAAATCCTTGTTTGGGGAAGCAGTTAAAAAAAAAAAGTGAGATAGTAAATTAGTTGAAATTGACAAGGAGAGGAACTGGGACGCTAAGGATGGGTTTGAGGAACTTATATGAAAACAGGATTAGCTCAGTGGTAGAGCATCTGCTTGGCATGCATTAGTCCCTATGTTTAATACTTAGCAATGCAGGGATGGATGGCTCAGCACTTAAGAGCACTACTGCTCTTCCAAAGGACCTGGGTTCAATTCCCAGCACCCACATGGTGGCTTAAGATCATGTTTAATTACAGTTCCAGGGGATCCACCTCTCTCTTCTGCCCTCTGGGGACATTAGACATACATGGTGCATAGATATACATGCAGGCTAAACATCCATACACACAGCTTTTGTTGTTGTTGCTTGTTTTTATGTGTAAAGATGAGGGGCTTGAGAAGAAGTGGCTGAAGTGCATGAGCACTTAGGTTGCCACTTGTTAGGGTATGAAAACTACAGTCAGATTGGAAAAGGTGGAAAAATCCCCACTGCACCAGCCACTTGGGGCTCTGGAACATGGCAGGTTGAATGTCACACAGCTGGAATTTTAGGGAATAGGATGATGAGGTAAGAGAGATAACCATATAGGTTGGCACATGGAATAAACAGGGTGTTACTTTCTCCAGAGACCTGCATATCATTTCTATGAGAGCTTTGTAATTAGGATGATGCGATGCCCACTCTCTACAGAGTGCTGGTGGCTACGGGTAAAGGTACAGGACGGAAGGGAGTGGGAATATTGCCTCCTACTTCATGAAAAAGACAGTTAGCCCTTCATTTTTCAGGCAAGGCTGAAGCTCTGAGTTCTTCCATTGAGTTTCATGAAGAGCTGTTTCTCCTTCATGGTAGTTTAAGAAGTGGTATCTGGGCTATCCCATCTTATCTCCCAGGACTGGGCAAGGGATAAGATGCCATTGCAGTCTAACTCTGCGTTTTTCAGTCAGTGTGGTCCTCAGTGGCATTCCCTTAGCATTGACATTCATTAATTTTGAGCAGTGGAGAGAATGGATTGGTAATGAATGAGCACTAGTGATAAAATCCCATGGGCATGCTGAGGGCCTTGACCATGGCAAGAGTTTATTAGGAACGCCTGTAACCCTGACACCAGCTGCCCGAGTGGCTTGAGCTTTGTAGTTTTAATTCCATGACCCCTAAGGTGACTTGTCTGTTCTCTCCTACAGTCACTGACAAATGATTGCTCGGAATGAACAGTCCCTGGAAGTTAGGTCAGTGCTGTGGAGCCCTGAGTTCAAATTCCAGTCCCTCACAGTGGGTGCAATCTTGGCAAAGTATTAAATTTCCACATCAAAACTGTCATCTGAGAGGCTGGAAAGATAGCCTGGTAGTTAAGAGCACTGCCTTGTTCTCCCAGAAGACCCAGGTTCAATTCCTTCCACTCATGTGGTGGCTTATACAGTCTTTTATAATTCCAGTTTCGGGAGATCTGACAGACACCCTCTTCTGGCCTTTGTAGGTACTGCACACATGTGATGCACCGACATATATGTAGATAAAACACAAACACACACACATATATAATATAAAACTTTAAAAAACATTCAAAAGCCTGTCATCTGAAAAACAAGATGGATTCTTCTCCATTTTAATATTTGGGCATACTTATCAAGAAGTGAAGAAACAAGCTTTTGTCCCTGGAACTTGAAAATAGGTGTCTAAAGTGGCACGCCTTTGATCCCAGCACCCAGGAGGCAGGGGCAGGCACATCTCTGAGTTTGTGGTCAGCCTGGTCTACAGAAAGAGCTTTAGGACATCCTGGGCTACACAGAGGAATCCTGTCTTGAAAAACAAAAAGAACAAGGAAGGTGAAGGAGGAGGAAAGGAAGGAAAGAAGAGAAGACGTATTCAGGAAGCCTGGAGGCAGACTGAAAGAAAACCGAGAGTTCAGAGATCTGCTGAGAACTAAGAAGCCAGACTTGCATCATCCTAGCTCAGAGCCCCGCCCCCCCAGGAGAAACAAGGTTCAATGTGAAAAGTCAAATCCAGGTTATGAAATGCCATTATTTTTAGAAGCTTTACCATTCAGAGGAAGGAGGCTTTCAAAAGAGTTGCTAAAGTGGTGGAAATACTATGAAATTTCTGTTTATAAGATGCTTTTAGAAGGATCTCTCCATTACCCATTCGAGTTTGTGCATGTGTATGCAGTGTGTCAGACACCTCTGCAGCAAGGCAGGTCTTCGTCCAGTGAGAGATGTGTAGAGGTTAGAAAACGCGGAGCAAGTACTCCAGTACAAGAAACTATTGAGCAGAATAAATACTATTTTAAGACACATTTCTGTTCTGTATGCAGTATAGCTAAACTAACATTACCGTGAAGCTAACCTTTACATTTCCTGCTTTTTAGCCAGCTTAAGGGTGCTGATGCTATTCCTTTTACCCCAGTGCTGTCTGTGTGGGATCCTCGTCTTCATTTTCCTTCCTAGTCAGTAAATAATTGTGAACTTTAACATGGCTGCATGAGGGCTTAACGCCTAGCAAGAAGCACTTAAGGCTCTTCTACTTCCTCCCTCTCTCTTTTTCAAGGAATTACTGTCATTGTTTATTGTTTACCTTGTTGACCTGAACTGCAATACCCTAGCTGTGCCGGCTAGTTCTGGGTCAACTTCACACAAACTAGGTTATCTTAAAGGAGGAAAAACTTCAGTTGAGAGAATCCATAAGATCTGGCTGTAGAGCATTTTCTTAATTGGTGACTGATGGGAAAGAGCCCAAATCATTGTGGGTGGGGCCAGGCCTGCCGAGGTGGTCCAGGGTTCTATAAGGAAGCAGGCTGAGCAAGCCATGGAGAACAAGCCAGGAAGCAGCATCCCTCCATGACTTCTGCGTCAGTTTCTGCTTCCAAGATACCTGTCGAGTTTGAGTTTCTGACTTTCTTCAATGATGAACCACTGTGTGGAAGTGTAAGCCAAATAAACCCTTTCCTTCCCCAGGTTGAGTTGGTGTGCGTTTTATTACAGCAATAGTAACCCTAACTAGGAAAGAAGTATTTTGGCAGTGGTTTCCTTTTAGGGATACAATTTATATCATCTGAGCCCCTAGTACTTACATTAGCAATTCCAGATGTCTCTTACATATTCCTGGTTTGGTTGTCCTTTCTCATTTTCAGACCTGACTTCCCCTTGTGCCTCTTTTACAGAGTTCTTATGTTGAATCTTATGTCTAAAGCCAAACATTAACAGCCTCCCCCCCCACAAAAAAAACAATTTTATTTCTTATTTGGGCTCCTTCGTTTGTTCTCAGGTTTATATTGTTTAGATCTATCTGATTCTTTAGAATGTATAAATCAGTCTCAACAGAACAACACAAAGAGAAAATATCTTGCCACAGTTGTTTAGATTCTAAGCCAGGGAGAAATTGTATGGAAACACACATAGCCCAGTCATGAGTTTTGAGTAGTTTGGAAAGAAGTGAACAAACTTCGTCTTTTAGGGCTCCCTTATATCATCCTTTACAGTAGCGCTATTCCTTAAAAGAGCACCTTTCATTTATTTATTTATTTATTTATTTTTATTTTATGTGAATTGGTGTTTTGCCTGCATGTATAACTGTGTAAGGGTGTCAGATCTCGGAACTACAGACAGTTGTTAGCTGCCATGTGGATACTGGGAATTGAACTCAGGTCCTTCGGAAGAACAGTCAGTGCTCTTAACCGCTGAGCCATCTCTCCAGCCCTGGTGCCCTATTTTATAGACAGAAAAACTGAGGCGGAAGTGGCTGTCCTGGTTAAATCCATGAGCAATAGAAGAATAGATGTATGTATTGCATCCACCTTCGGGGAGATTATGTACCTTCTTAGGTAGACAGAATTCATTCAACTGTGTTAGAAAAGCTTTGGACCAGTGCACAGAGTTGTAGAAACATCTTTGAGATTGACTCCGCAAAGTACAAACTGGAAGATTAGTAGGGTTTTTGTGGGGAAGACAGACAGTAACGACAGCTGGTCACTGTAGTAAAACCGGCCCCACAAAATAGGCATAACCGGAATCTGAGCGTTAAACCATGATGTGAAAAAGTGCAATCTAATGAGCTAACGTCTCACTTCGCTGGGGATAGTGCTGAACGCACCGGCTTCAAATTCTCCACGACAAAGCTCTTCGGAAACATTAATACTTCGGTTGGGAGAAGACCTAAGGGGGCGAGGCAGAAGGTGCCCTCTGGGGACCCTAGGTAGTGATGGCCAGGCGGGCGGGGCGGGGCAGGGCTGGAGGTGAAGGAGACCTTGTACTAGCCACCGCGCCTGCAGGACCCCAGAGTCTGCTCTGGGAAGCGGGAGAAGAGTGCGAGCCGAGGGGGCCTGCTCTCCAGAGGGAAGGAAGCCCGCATTGGCAAAGGTAGAGCAGACACCGAGAGGCTGGTAGAGCCAGGGCTGAATCGCAGCAGAGAGGTGTGAGTGAGGAGGTGGCAAGAAGATTGGGGACTAGGCCTGGATCTGAGCGGCGGGAGAGAGTGAGGGAAGACCGGTTCCTTCTGCAAGCAGCTCCCAATTAGTTTCTGTCAAAGATGGCCAAATTCCACTCTGCCCTTCCCCCTGCCGCGCCTTTTCTAGTCCCCTCGGGTGGCTCCCAGTATTGCTGGAGGCCATGGGGAGTCCGATGAGTGAGCGTCGGGAAAAGGGTGCGGGAAAACAGAGAACCACCCCGCTGCTGCACCACCCGATCCTGCGGGAGGATCTTTTAGTGCAGAAAGTGGGTTCTGCAGCTTTAAAGCGAGGAGTGGGCGTCACCGCGGGGACCCGGTGACTAGCTGGGGCGGGGTTGGGTGGGCGGGCTCATGCAAAGTAGGGGCGGGGCCTTCAGGGCGGGCCCTCGTGTAGCGCTGGGGCGGGGGCTCCGAGTGGGCGGGGCGAGGGCGGCTTCTCCGGGCCAGGCGCGGGAGGGGCGGAGGCCGCGGCGGGCTCGTACCATCGACCGCGTTCGGGGAGGGGGACGGGTGCCATTCCCCCGGAGGGGGCGGGCTCTGGCGGCGGCGGGGCCGGGGCCCCATTCCCCGCCGGCCGGGCGGGCCGGGGGAGGGGCGCGCCTCTGCTCGCGTCCGAGGCGGGGCCCGCGGTACCTTTCGTGGCGCGGTGCGGCTGGGGGAGGGCCAAGGGGAGGGGGAAGGGGCGGGCCCGGGAGGGGGAGCCGGAAAGGGGGAGGCGCCGGCGGACAATGGAGCCTATGTGTGCCTGCGGGAGTGGGACGGCGCCGCCGCTGCTGCCGCCGCCTGGGGGAGACGCTGCGCCGCCGCTGCCGCTGGCCCCGGCCCCGGCCCCCCGGGGCTGAGAGCTGCCCGGGACCGCAGCCCCGGCCCGCGCCCGTCCCTCCCCGGCTCCGACCCGAGGTAGGTAAGTGGCCCCGGGGAGGGGGAGGGGGAGGGGCGGGCCGGCGCGGCGGGGGCCGGGTCCGCGTGCGCGTGTGGCCCGGGGGGCCTCCGGGGGTCGGAGCGCTGGCTTGGCGAGTTGAGTCTGGAGGAACCTGTTGGGGGAGGCAGGGAAGCCTCGGGAGCTGCTGGAGAGACCGGGGTATCTCGGGGGTTTTAGAGGTTGTGTTCTAAAGCTGTGCTTGGAGAGCTTACCTGAGGGGAGAGGACGATCTCGGGGTCCTGGGATGGAGGGCGATGGCAAGGAGTGGGAGCGCGATATTAGGGGCTTCTGGTTGAGTTTGGTGGGGGTCTGTAAGACCCTGGAGATGCGTAGGGAGAAAGAGGACTCCGCAGGCCAGTGACTTGTTGAGGGGTTGGGGGAGGTGAAAGCCTAGAGGAATGTCTGAGTTGTAAAGGGTTCCAGCAGGTGAGTTGATGATGTCTAGGTCACTGAGTCATTGTGGGGGTCGTAGAACACACCAGTGATTTTCAAAGTGGAGCCCTAGATGCTGGCTGGTCTTTGAAAGTTGCAGAGATTATTAAGATGTGACTGGTGAGTGTTGGGTGAGCTTGGTGAAATGGAGATAGCTATCCTGAGGGATGGTTGGTAATCCAGAGGGAAGGACAAGGCCTGTAACAGTATTGCTTGAGAACCTTATGTTAAGGTTGCCAAGGATGAGAAAGAAGTCTTGAAATCTGTCCTGCAAGAGCTTTGGGCTGAGGGAGGTAAGGAAGGACTTTTGTTTTTGTTTTTAAGTGTTAAGAGTGATCCTGAGGCTAAGATTGGAATCGGGTGAGGACTTAATAAAGTCATTAGAGCAGGGTACAGAAATGAACGAAAATATGTGTCTGTGGAGATAGTCTCCAAGGCAGGATACAATTGATCAAAGTTAGACTGTAGTTAAGGCAAACACAAGCCAACCAGTGGCTTCAGTGGGAAGATGATTGAGTGGCCACGTAAAAAGTCAACTTGATGGAGTATTTGTTAGCGTTTGATAGATTGTGGAATTAAACGCTTGTTTGGGAGACAGATGTTTGGGCTCTTGTGTAGGGGATGCAGGGTGCTGAATTAGTGATATAGCGGGTAACAAGAGTAAGTAAAATAAATAGTTGAGAAGTAAGACCAAAGGGTGCGGAGGGTAAGACTGTGTTTCGAACCTGTGACTGGGGATTGTTCAGTATGGTTGACTTGTAGGTTTGGAAGTTTTTGACTGAACACTAGTTATTGGGAAGTTTAGCACTGAAAAAGATGTTTGTGCAAATCTCATAGTCCTGGGGACCAGTAACAAAGTCCTCTTTCTTCCGTTGATAGAGATGAATTAAGAAGAGGGTCTGTTAGGTGTTACCACAGCTTTGAGGATTGAGCGCTCCATTAACTGGTCGTTCGGATAAGTTGAAGAAATGTATGTATGTCATTTGATAGTTGTGTGACCTAGATTTCAATATTGAGCCATGAAAGTCTTTGTAATCAATGTGCTGAGTATAATAGTTTCAAAATCTATGATAAATGGATAGGGAAGCCATTGGCCCAAAGATGAAAGCCTAAAGTCTGTATAGTTTTCTATAAGGCTCGTACGTACCGTGGAGCTGGTTCTTGAGCAAAAGGAATGTTTTGTTCTAGATTCTAGTTAACACAAGCAAAAAAAGTACTGCTGTGCATTGGAGTTTCTCTTATGGGTGTTTTCCCTTTGACCTTCAGAAATGTCTGCCGCTGCAACAAAAAGAAAATGCTCTACAGTTGGTAAGGGAAAGACCCAGAACTTTCTCAAGCACTGTAACTAGATGAATATTGGATCGTGGTGACCTGTACAATGCTAAAACACCTTGAACTTGGAATCAACTTTGAGCAGATCTCTGGTTTTCTGGTTTTCCTACCCGTGAAGTGGTGATGGCTGACTGCTCTAACCACTCATAGCTACCTTTCAGCCTAGCAAGTTAATGCCTGTCCAGAAAGTTCTTTGAACACCTCTGTGGATGAGAGATTATGTAGCACAACTTTTTTTTTAAATCCCTATTTTGACTGTCTCACTAACAGACCAAATTCAACTTTTGTACAATTATAGTAATATGTTTCATCAAAGAACAAAAGGGGATATTTTATATGTAAATTTTGGTCTGTTGTCTAGGGTTTTATATTAATTTTGAAAGATAATGCCTCCTTTTAGTGTTTAATTCTGAGACAGTAATTTTGATGATAATTGTCAATATGTGAGCAAAAGTGAGCATGGCAGTGAGAAGGTAGATGTGATGTTGACCTGGGCTACTGGAGCCTTGTGTTGTGGCCTGAGGCATATTCCTTGGATTCCTGGCTAGTCCTCTTCAGCCACGAGATAGTGTGGGTAAAATGGCTTCTCTCTGGGAGATCTGTGGAAGCTTTTCTCGTTGTAACTCTAGGGTTCTTAGTGTCTTTATATCCCAGTACTCTGGCAATCAAGTGAGAGACCCACCACAGAATGTTTCTTAAATGACGAAATAAAATACATAGAAGTACAAATGAATTGTCAAAATGTCTGTGGTGACATGGCAATGTATCGGCTTTGCAACACTCTGAATAATGACTAATGAGACAGATTTTGAAGTAGTGATGAGGGAAAAGTATGTGTCATTATGCCAGTGTATCTTTAACAACTAATGTGACGTGAAAATGTGTGGTGGTGCTGTTGGTGGCACAGTCAGAGTATTGCTAATTCTACACCCACTGTGGAGGCTATGCTGACTTCCTTACTTAGAGACTAGTCAAAATGATGATCTGTACTACGTGTCCTGCTCCAAGCCGCTTCTCGTCTCTTTGCTCTGTGTACAGACTCCATGGGAGCTGTGAATTATCGAGTTAGAACTATCTTAGATCAACTGATTCTGGGTTTTGTTTGTTTGTTTTTAAGACTGTGATTTTTGAAAGTTAGTTTAAGACTGCTTACATTTTGGGGTTTGTGATATTTTTAAGTATCTTTATCATGCTAAGAACAGGGGCATAGAGACCACGTGAAAAGCCAAAGACCATCTTGCAACCTGTGATGGCTGTTGTTGGTTGTAGAAAGGTTAAGACAGTAATAATTGAAAGGATAGTTTGTGCCCGGTAGATTTTACTTGTCCAAGTCCTCTAGGCACCGTTAGCACATGTGGTTCCCAACAGGGTAGATTTGAGTCCCTTTCTCTGACTTGTATTTAAAGTTTTCTTGGGTTTACCTTCTTTCCCTATTTTTGAGTGTTTGCTTCCTTACTGTTGCTTTTCCCAGATGTCGGTTTGGCCAAGGCGCACTGGGGAATGGGTGGTTTTCCATGGAGTCGGTGTGAACTTGGGTATGAACTTTTCCTTTCTTCTTGTCATCATAGGACTGAATGTGGGACTAACTGGTGTCACTTCCCATCGAGCAGAGCACTCTTGTGTGCTGGGTGATTGTCCTCCTTCCCTGAAAGTTTCTCCCCGCCCTGATGTAGAAGGTGAAGCAAGGTGGGCAACTTGAAAGGTAAAACCTCACGGATGCCATAACTTTGGTGAATATGTTGGATTTTTGTCTCTCTGGGGGTTTCTTGTAACACAAAACTGGGCTGTCCACTATTCTAGAAGTTTCCCAAAGTGAAAGTCATCAAAGCAGACGTGAGTCAAAACTACAGATGCCATTTTGTCTGATCTGGGGCCTTGTGCTTGGCTCAGAAAGCGGAGGAGACAGACAGACAGTGAGAAGAGTATCCATCACGTCCCCTTGGGTTTGCGCGAATGTGAGCAGAGAGTAGCAAGCACACTGTGATACATCCATCAATCATCAGCTGTTGGTTTTTTGCTCGGTACCGAGTGCTGAGATGATGATTGACACTGTCCTCAGGGAGTTTCCTGTCTAACTATAATAGTGATACTGTTTTCAAAGTGTTAAACAGTATGATTATAGTACTGGGGGCCCTGGATGACATACATGGGTAGCTGGAAGTCTAATTTCATAGATAAGGGATATGAGGAGCCATTATTCTTAAGGATGGTAGTTAGAATTTACTTTGAACACTTAAATTTTGTCAGAATTCTTTAGCTTGATATGAATTTTTATTGTTTCCTTAAGGTTTAGTAGTCATTGAAGGACAGTAGATACATCTTGCCCTGAAACACACAGTAGGATTTCGTGTGAACTGAAGCTTTCTACGTGTGCTCACTGAACCATTTGCTTCTCTCTGCGTTCTGGAGCAAGAGCAGCTCCTCCTGTTGTGTGCTTGAAGAAGCTGTTTGGTTGTTGGCAAGCCTGCAGTTATGAATGAGTTAGGAATGGAATCTCAGGGCCTTTAGTTCCACATTCTAAGTATGACACTATGCCTTTTATGGAGTAGTGGTCATAGCCTAGAAATGAAATTTGTTAAACATGACATAGTTCTAATAAACTTGGCTCTATAAAGCAGGGAAGTGGGAAAAGCATCATTGGAAGAATTGAAGTTGGAATTTTGATTCTGAGCTCAGTTAAATTAATTTGTGAATTTACTTAAAACTTTGCTAATCCTAAAGAGTATGCTTTTAAAGATCTGTAAATAAGTTGACTCTAAAACCTTCTAGAACTTTGTTCTCCTTGCTGTCACAGCGAGCAGTGTAGCTTTTGCAGCGAGATAGCTCAACCTCCTCCACACATGCACCGTAGCACACATGTGCATGCCTGCACGCACATACTACATAAATGTGATTTCCTTAAACTGTAGGTTTTTGGCAAAGTGTTATAATTCTAGTCTGCAGAGACTGAGTTGGAAATCATTCATGTTTCCTGCCCTGCTCGCCTCAGGTTAGCTATCACTTTGCACACAGTAGGCATTGAATAAAAGCAAGTTTGTTCAGTCCTAAGTTCCTGCCAAAGTATGCGAATACATTTTCTTGCCAGCTGTTGCCACATAGAGTTGCAGTTGTCAGGGGGAGTAGTTGTGAGTGACCCTCGAGTTGTAAAATCAGGAGCATCCTTCGTGTTTTGTCTCTGCACCCTCACGGTTAACCTTCAGTCTCTACACTAGTAAGAAGTCAGAGGAGCAAAGATTGGGAGCTTTCTTTGTTTTCCCTTAAATGCCTGGAAATTTTGAAATAGAAAGGTTGATTTTATCTACACTCAGCGTCTCTTCAGCTTCTGGAAACAAGATGTATATAGTTGGAAGGGAAAGAAAACCCCAAAGGCCTTGAAACATTTATGAGTCCTGTATATATCCTAACAGTTAGAAGTTGATTTTGTTTACGTGTGGCATGGCACCCTACTCTTTATTTTTTTATTTTTTTAAGGTTTATTTATTATGTTTACAGTGTTTTGCTTGCAGACCAGAAGAGGCTGCCAGATCTCATTACAGATGGTTGTGAGCTACCATGTGGTTGCTGGGAATTGAACTCAGGTCCTCAGGAAGAGCAGCCAGTGCTGTTAATGGCTGAGCCATCTCTCCAGCCCTGTCCTCCTTTTTAAAATCTAGTGTAAAGCCTGTATTTCTGAGATTGTCACATTGACAGTTGAGGTTTTCAGGTCTGCTCAGGACTCTTACCCACTTTATTCTCTCCTAGGTGAGGGTCACCGTTAAGGAAGGGGCTCCCGACTCCTCACCTCCAAAATGAACTCTGCAGTGTCGTGACCCTTGGGGTTTTGGTGAGTACTCCGGCTGGTAGCGTGAAAAACGTGCCTGGCTTAGGAATGTGATCTCTCAATAGTTGATATATTTTTTCCTGTCATTCAGCTCTGCTCTCTTACTCTTAACACTGGCAGCCGCCACTCCTTTACCTGTTTCTGAGTTCAGGTTGTTAAATGTGTGTGAAATCATATGGTGTTTGCCTTTCTGTGGCTGGCTTAATGTCCTCCATAGTCATTTATGTTCTAAATGACAGAATTACAATGTTTTTTAAGGCTAAATACTCCCAGTGGAAGAGGGGAATTTGTCACAGTTTTTAAATCTATTCAGCCATTGATAGCTACTCAGATATGTTCTGTATCTTAGCTGTTGTTAAGGATTGTGCAGTGAGGACCAAATGTAGTGGCTCACACATCTAATACCAGCACTGGGGAGGCAGAGGCAGAGGCAGGTGGGTCCCTGAGTTCAAACTAGATTCTATATAGATAGAGTTTTAGGTCAACCAGAGATACACAGTAATACCCCTGTCTCAAAACTAAAAACAAAACCAAGAAAGCTCCTGTGAGGATAACTCTTGAACATACTCATTTTCGTATCTTTAATAGTAGTTTTTGAACAGGTACCTAATACTTTGGGCTCCACAGTGAGTGCTAGGAATGGAAGAATGATAATGTTGGTCCTGGTTGTTACCTTCATGGAGTTCATCATCTAACGGGAAAGATGAGGAAGAAATAGCTTACAAAGCTAGCTGGTGATCACAGAAGTATCCATACAGTCAGGAAACATGGAAAGAATTCTGTGGGGAAAACCCAAGGTGCTCTGAAAATAGTGATGGAGGATTTCATGGGGTGGATGGTCAGGCAGTGATACTCAACCTTCCTAAGGCTTCGACCGTTTAATACAGTTCCTCATGTTGTGGTGACCCCCAACCATAACATTATTTTGCTACTTTAGAACTGTAATCTTGCTAGTGCTTTGAAATATAAATACCTGTGTTTTATGATGGCCTTAAGCATCCCCTGTGAAAAAGTCATTGGCACCCCCCCAAGGCATCGTGACTCCCAGATTGAGAACCACTGTTTTCAGGGCCCTTCTCTGAAGAAGATATATTTAGCCTGTGACTTCATGCTAGGTAAATGGAAGAGGCGTTTATTAAGATGAGGAAAACTAGAAGGGAAATAGTTTGGGAAGGAAAACTAAACTAAGGTGATGAATTTGTGTCCCGTCCATCCTGTCAGTTTTTAGCCGTCCAGAGAGGTGTCAAGAAGCAGTCAGGTTTATGGGCTTGCAGAGAACCGCCAAGCCAGGTGTCTGCATCTGGGAGCTGTCAGCCTCGCAGGAACTTGGTGATGGGGAAGAGAGCCATGTAAAGTCCTGTCGGGCTGGTAGTGTTGGAGTTGACTGAGAAGGGACTCAGAGGATGCACACGGATGAGGAGTAGCTGGAAAAGCAAGAAAAAAGTGCAGATCCAGGAAGGAAGGGAGGGAGGAAGGGAGGGAGGGAGGGAAGGAGGGAGGGAAGGAGTGAGTGAGTGAGTGTCCAACCTTTTGCTGTCACGTTGACAACGTTGCCATCTGCAGAGTCCTTGCTTGGGAACCACATAATTGAGGGGGTTTCCTATTGAACAAGAAAGTGATGTAATGTTTTAAGTAAGGTTTCTGTTTTTTACTGGGTCATTTTATAGCTACTGTGTGTAATACCTGATAGATGATGGGTTAGGATGTTAGACCAGTGGCCGGGGTGACCCCTATAGAAACAGTGATCCTGTGTTCTGGGATACAAGTAAATTCCCTTTGGTGAAAGTTGAATGGCAAGAAGACATTGAATCTCACGTCACATGCATAGAGAAACTTGGCTTTAAGGGGAATAGAAGGCTAGATTGGGTTTTGGTTTGCTTTAGTACATTTATCTATTAATTCTGTGTAGGCATGTGTGTGCCGTGGTTCATCTGAGGAAGTGGAGGACAGCCCTTGGGAGTTGATTCGCCTTCTGTCTCATCGGCCCCTTCATTTTATTTTATTTACTTATCTATTTATTTATTTTGGTGCTGGAAGGGTACTACAGTGGGTCTGAATGCTAATTGGCAAGACCTGACTGGACATGGGAAGTCAAGGGCTGGCCAGAGAACAGAATGAGAACTCTCAGCAGGCAGAGCCTAAGCGTGAGCTCAGTTGGTGGACTGAGCCTTGGGAAAAGTGGCTGAGTTTTGTTGTTTGTTTTGAATATAGTGAAGCAAAAAGGGATGAGTTGTGCTGGGAAAGAGATTTACAGGTTTAGTATGGGGATGTCCCACTTGGTAAAATGTTTTCTTTCTATTAAATGCTAGCCAAGACCACAGACAGGAATCATGACACTCAGGCCGTGGGGACAGGAGGATTCATGCAAGCTCCAGGGCAACCACAGTGACAGAGTGAGGCACTGTCTTAAGACAAAACCAAACAAAAACACCAACAACCCAGAAACTAGAGTTAGATAGGTAGCTGGAGCGTGGGAGGGACACCTGGAGAGGGGGCAGTGAGCTGGCTGCAGACTGCTGAAGAACATTGCCTGTGCGGCACTGCACTGCACTGTGAAGAATACTCATTTCGGGCCCAGAGCTTGGCCCGGACACCAGCTCTACAGCTAGCAGAAAGAAAAGCAGATTTCCTCATTGTTAAGATTGGATGGTAATACTGTCTTGTGGGGTTGCTGTGAATGAGTTGATATGTGTATGAAGTGCTTAAAACAATGCCTGGGCCTTTGTAAAAAAGAAAATGTCAGCGTTCTGAAAAAGAGACAGTAGAAACCTGGACATAGACCTGAGGAGTAAGGAGCCTTCGTTTCAGAGGGTAACCGTCTCGGGCTGCAGTGATTCTGTGCAAGATCTTTTCCAGTCCTTCTCCTGTTGGACAGTCCTGTAAGACATTTGATGGTTTGGCTTAGTTGTTTTTATTCTAAGGCAGGCTAACACTAGCCATGATGTTTTTAAATACCTCTCTTAGGTTAGGAATTAGAAGCCTAGATTTTATTCTCAGCTCTTGCATGAAGCCTCATGTTCATTTTAACCTCTGTTCTAACCTCTACATCCACAAAATAAGGCTGAGGACCCAGGGTCTGAGAACACTGATTGGCTGGAGAGGCCATGTGTACCTGGTTCCTGTGTGCTCTGGTTCCTCGGGGTGGAAAATACCTGTCGATCAAGGTCGGGCAGTTGTGAGAATAAGAAACCATATGTGGAAGTATTTTGAAAATAAAAATGTTTAATGCTCATGCATCATTATTAGAAATAATCTTTGCCACCAGGTCATTATAAATGTCTGGCATATTAATGAGGCAGTTTGATATTTGAAGTATTTTGCATTTCTTGGGAAGAAGAGTACAGCAAAAATGCCGGGTGTTTCTGTTCTGAGAAGCTGATAAGTCACGGAGGACCCAGCTATATATCCTTAGTACATCATGCTGAGGAGTAGAGAGAAATCAGAGGACTTACAGTCAGGTTCTTGTCCTAGAGAACACAGTCTTCCCAGGGAGGAAATACACACAAAGGGTTGCTCAGTGCCAGTGATTGAGCACTAGAATGTGATGCGAACAGAAAGTACTAGAAGGCACTCAGATTATATAGCTGATACCTGCTTCCTTGGCTGTGGTAAACCTCTGGCCGTGTCCACTCAGGATTCGTTAACTGCTTCTACTTTACTGGTCATTACTGCTTTTGAAAAAGGATGTCAAAAATGGTTTATGATCTTAACTCATCACATTTGACAACCACAGTCCATCCTATGGTTTAAACTGTTAAAAATGGGGGATAGGAAATATGACTTTAAATTAAGATCAACATGTTTTTTAAATTCTGCTTCTTGAGGCCAACATAGAACCATGCGGAATATCTTTTTCTAGCTCCCCTTCCTACCTCCTTTACTAAAACTGGAGAAGATGTCACTGTGTGGACTCAAAACTTCTGTAAATTCCCTTCACTTGTCCAGGTAAAATAGTTGGGGCTATTGGAAATGCCTAGTTGGCAGTTATCATACACCACGACTTAAATATAACAAAGGACCTCTTGATTGAGAGTCTTTGAGACTCTCAAAATGTGTGTAAGCTGTAGCACCTGAGCTGTTTCTGGTTCCTTTTATTCTGTAGCCTGTATGTAATCCTTCACCTGACCCAGCCCCTTCCTCCCGTAAGGAAGAACAGGTCACAGTGGAGCTCCTGGGTAGGGCTCAAGACACAACATATGCCATGGCCCTCTCCCACTGTCTCGGCTTCCTAACTAAAGGGCTTTTCATTTGTCCCTTAGCTAGGGTTGGGAAGATTTTATTGACCTTTATGCTTCAAATTAGCCTTGCAAATTGGCTCAAAAAATATCTTAGCCTTCAAAGATACTCTTTTACCTTCAAAAATGGCTCATTGCCATGCTTGACCATGTCCCTGTCACTAAGGTGAGGACACAGCACAAACCCTGCATAATGTAATAGAAGAATTGTGGAAATCTGGGCAGAACTGATTGTATTGGTATTAGCTTAATGTCTGTTTTCAGAAGTGTCTCCTTCAGGGCCCCATCACCCTGAAGCCCACAGAGTAAAGGCATCGATAATTTGCTACATGGTTTGAAATTGGGGTGGAGTTGTTACATGTCTCTGCCATTGTTTGCCACCGTAGCCCAAACACCAGAGGTCGATACCCTGTGGTTTGAAAGCATGATTTCAAAATATAATTTGGAGGAGGAGGAGGAAGATAACCCAAACCCATTGAGACTTTTATATTGAGAAATAAACACAAGGGAGAATAATGGTAAAAATGAAACCCTTTTCTGCCCTTCTAACAAAGGCTGCTTGGATAGGAGACTTGTGTGTTGATCAGAAATTCTAATCCCCTTCAGTTGCTTGAGCACAGGAGTCAGTGGCTGTGACATGGCTGTCTTCCTCTTCATGCAGCACAGCCCACACGGCTCTTGTTGCATGGGTCCTATGAAAGGTGTTTGCTCGCTTTGCTTTTCCTCTCACTGTTCCTTGCACACACTTTTCCTGTAGTGTGCCCTGGAGATGCGAGATTTTCCTCGGGCAGCAGGAGGCACACACTCAGAGAATGCTGGAACTTCAAGGGGGAAGGACCCACTTCCACAGCAGAGAAAGGCCAAGAGGAAAAAGACGAACTGGCAGCCAGCACTAAGGGACGTACCAAGCAGGCAGTGGGCAGCTGCCTCTGCCCCCAGCAGCGATTTGTGCTGCAGCCCGAGAGGAACTCGGTGAGCCCGTCCCAAGTAGTGACCGAAAGCTCCGGATTTCAATCAATGCATTCCAGTAACCCTAAAGTGAGGAGCTCTCCTTCAGGAAACACACAGAGGTGAGGGCCCGCCTCACTGCTGCCCTCAGGGACAGCACATGGACACCGCTCACACCCACTGGTGGAGCAGTGTGGAGAGTCAGGAGCAGAACAGTCCCGAGTGGGAAGGAGAGAGGAACTTAATGGGATAGTAACAGTAGTAGCCAACTCCAGTGCTACAGTTTTTCTGGGTTACTCTCTCAGCCGCCATTCCCGTGTCTTCCCTACTTCCCCAGCAGAAAACACAAACAGAAGGACCTTAAAGACCAGCCAGTACCATCTGAGGAAACTGAGGCATACACTGATGGGGTTCTAGAACTACAGCATGGATCCACAGAGCCTTTGCTGTGTTTCTCAGTACTCAGACAGTTATTTAAAGGCTGTTTTCTGTCTTCCCGGGCAGTGGTTGATCCACCCTGCTTTGCTGCTGTTGGGAAGGGTCTAGATGCTGAAGGAGTTCCCTAACCTGGCGGCACCAGTGCATTCTCCCTCTGCCCTCCCTCCTGGGCCTGCTAGCTTGTTCCCGCAGAGGAGCTAGGCTTTCATTACAGCTGTTCCTTGTCATCAGCCTGGGGGTGGTAGTATTTCGATCTTAACGATGTCTGTTTGTTTACTCTGAGCTAGTCTTAGAGTGAGAGTCACTTTTCTATGTACATAGAAACGGTTGTCCTTTATTGACAGAAGCCCTAGAGATAGGTCCCCATGTGACTCTGCTGTTCCTGAGCCCTGGAGGCCATTCTCTTTGCTCCTCCTTTCTGTCCATAGCTCCAAGATGGGGGCCAGGGTGGCAGGGACGAGCAAGTGGGCAAGGTGCAGTGTGGGGCGGGTGTTAGCATGCAGGATCTCCTTAACCTGTTGTAGAAACTAATTGGTACTGACCATATCTGCTGTCTGATCTGTCTTTATTACTTGTTTCTTTTTAGTAGCCCTAAGTCAAAGCAGGAGGTGATGGTTCGTCCCCCTACAGTGATGTCCCCATCTGGAAACCCCCAGCTGGATTCCAAATTCTCCAATCAGGGTAAACCGGGGGGCTCAGCCAGCCAATCCCAGCCATCCCCCTGTGACTCCAAGAGTGGGGGCCATACCCCTAAAGCCCTCCCTGGCCCAGGTGGGAGCATGGGGCTGAAGAATGGGGCTGGAAATGGTGCCAAGGGCAAGGGGAAAAGGGAGCGAAGTGTTTCCACCGACTCCTTTGATCAGAGAGACCCTGGGACTCCAAACGATGACTCTGACATTAAAGGTATGTCTCTAAGCTCTTTGAGAGGGAAGTCGGGTGTCCCCTGGGGGAAGGCTTCTGACACTTACTAGGCCAGGGGCTGCTGTCACTGCACTGCACTGGGAGAGAAGGCAGCAGGTTCAGGAGCCCTCACAGCTCAGGAGACCATTGCTCATCAGCCTCCAGACCACCTTGAGGTGTTGAGGAGTTCCTGCTCTTGGGATGCATGTGCTTTGAGCAGATGTTTACAGGCCTTTGTTCAGGAGCATATTGCTGGCCTATGTGCCGATGTCTGTCAGTGCAGCCACTAGCTGCCATTCGGCCCGTGGCCCACGCTGGAGCAGGCTCTCTGGCATTCTTCCCTCTTGGAGAAGTCCTCCATGGCTTGGGTTTTGTGTTGCTGGTTGCCTCTTTGCCAGACTCATAGACAGACACAAGGAGAAGCCTTAATGGCCCTGCACTAGTCCAGCGATGTCACAGCTGATTTCAGTGTGGCAAGAATGAGTGGCTACCAGATGTGGTGAAAGTTTGGCAGGCACCATAGTGTAATGAGCCAGGAAACGGTATTGGTGTAGGGCTTTAGGCTTTTTCTTCCTACAATAAAACTTTAAAAAACAAATTAGGAGTAGGCCAGAATGTGAAGTTACTGTTTAAGAAGTGAAAGTGAGATTTTCCTCAGCCCAAAATGAAAGTGAACCTGAGGAACCACTCCCTGCCTCCCTCTCTTTCTTTCCCTTCTTTTCTTCCTGAAGTGTTCTTGGGAATCTGGTTACAGATCCTGGGTACTAGGGCAGCGGTCGGCAGGACAATAGTTGTCATCTCTAAGAGTCTGAGTGCATCTAGAAACCAGTCATGAGTCCACGAGTGTGAAGTAGCACTAGAAAGGGCTGTGGGGTGGATTAGCAGGGGTACCCTGTCATGTCTGAGGGGGGCGCTCATGCTTAGGTGCTCTTGGGCAGGAGAGAGGACAGGGGAGTGCTACAGAGTGAGTCATTTAGGGAAGAGAATGTCTGAGCTGTATGAGAAGAACTGTTTTTCTCTTAGCAAGGAACTTGCTCTTGAAGTTTTCCAGGTGGATTTGTGTTGTGATGCTGTAAATACTGGTGGGAAGGCTGGGGGCGGGGCATTTATTCTCTCTATGACAGCGAGTCTTTCATTCTTTTAGAATGTAATTCTGCAGACCACATTAAGTCCCAGGATTCCCAGCACACACCACACTCCATGACCCCATCAACTGCTACAGCCCCCAGGTCTTCCACGCCCTCTCATGGCCAGACTACTGCCCCAGAACCCATACCTGCTCAGAAGACTCCAGCCAAAGTGGTGTATGTGTTTTCTACTGAGATGGCAAATAAGTAAGTTGGTGGCTGTGTCTTAGTGTTGAACGTGCCTTGTGTGTTTTGAAATCCGAGTTCTTACTGCACTGCCTGCCCGGGGCAGCCACTGACAGTGCTTCCTGGGCCACGATGGGGGAGCAGGAATATGTGAAACACAGGTTGAGAGCACGATATATACTCATTTGCAATTTGTGTGCTCTTTCAAAGCACACACAGTAAATGTCTATACTAAAATAATGAGAAAATGTAAGGAGAACAATCTCTGAATTCAGCAGGAGGAGCTACTGTGAGGTTTGCTATGCATGTATCAAGTGGTGAGATGGCGCAATGAGTTTTGTCTGCTTATCAAGAATACACCTGACCCTCCTCCCCTCAGAAGGTACCGTGTGGACCTTCACAGTCTGTGCTGTCTCTAGGTGTGCGGCAGGCCCTGTTCATCCTTCCTAGTTGGTGTGTGAGTGAGGGTTTTGTGACACCTAACTGGACTGGACTGAATGGAAGAGCTTCAGCATGTTCGTGTTTGTTGTTACTGTTTTACAAATTCCTCTGTGGGAATTGGCTCCTGGCCATCTTCTAACTTCAGATATTTGATGGTAAATGATAAGCATAAATAATGAAGTGTGTTTCCTTTGATTTCTTCTTATTTAGCATTCCTAGTGGTTCTGTAGCCCCATCCAGGGCCTTGGAGGGCAGCCCAGGGTTAGGCTGTCTAGAAGCGCAGCCATGGACAGAAGCAAGTGCTAGTCTGTTGTCTCTGGTGTCTTTGCAGGGCGGCAGAAGCTGTATTGAAGGGCCAGGTGGAAACTATCGTCTCTTTCCACATCCAGAACATCTCCAACAGCAAGGCAGAGAGAAGCACAGCCCCCCTGGTATGCTGTTTAGGACTGGAATGATGGCATGAAGGCTCTGCGATGCCTGAAAGATGATAAATTCAGTTGGTGACAAGCAGCATTCTGGGTATTTAGCTGCAGGATCTTAGGCTTATCCAACCAGTCTCCTACCAGAAAAGACTGAAAAATGCAGTAGCGGTGACAGCTCACCCTACTGGCACCCTATTTGGGACTCCAAATGATTCTTACTTGTTTCAAATCAAGGCCCATTGAGTGCTGCTCCTCCTCCTCCTCCTCCTCCTCCTCCTCCTCCTCTTTCTCCTCCTCCTCCTCTTTCTCCTCCTCCTCTTCTTCTTCTTCTTCTTTTTAAAATATTTTGCGTGTATGAGTGTTTTGCCAGCATATATGTCTGTGGACCACATACCTAGCTGGTACCTGGAGAGGTGGAGAATGAAACCCAGGTTCTTTCCAAGAACAAGTACTCTTAACCACTGAGCCAACTGCTTTTTTATAACTTCATATTTTCAAAATTAAAGTAAGTGTTTTCTCTTGGATTTTAAGCACCCAATATAAACTATATTAAAGAAAGAGTATGTAATGTTTCTTATAATCATATAGATTTCTTCATGGAATCAAAACCTACTTGTCATGAAGAGGCACTGTACCAGATCCTGGGATCAGGTAGAAATTTAAAAGTTCTAGACACAGTCCCTGCTTTCAAGAAGCATAAAGTCGAATCCTGGGATGAATCTTAGACATGAAAAAAGTTGAATGACAATAAATGATCAGTTATAATTCAAGATAAAATAGATGGCATCTTCTCTAGTCTGTCCATCTCCAGGCACAGCGCTGTGCACTTGGGCTTTCCCAAGCTCAGGAGAGGTGCTCATCTTGCCCACATCCCTCTCTACTTAGTGGAGAGGACGGTAAATTCCTTTTTTGGAGGTCACTGGGTGTGTGGCCATGCAGTCCACTGCTTTATTGACTTAATGACAGTTCCTGATACAGCTGTCACCTCCACCTGACCTGTACTAAAATGACATTGAAATAGGATTGATACAGACTGCATGGTCTCTGTTGTGGCTGCTTTCTGAAATCAGAGCCTACCTGTAGCAAACTCATCAAAACCAGACCTGAAATACCAGCTAAGCAAAGGTGACCTCCACTAAGGAATCACAGACATGGAATATGCTTTTGATCATTCAGAGACATAAATATTCAGATAAACACACCATAGACACTCCTAAGTATGTATTTATGTATGAAACATAAACTGTTCTTATGCATAGATACACATGAAGATTCATGTACACATTTACACACAGGCAAACATTCCAGCTCAATTGAGAGCGAGAAAATGGACATCTTCCAAACACAGTGGTCCTTAATAAATGATAAGCAGTCATCCAACCTGTTAAATGGGGCAGCTTTGTTGTTTGGAAAAAACAGATCCAGAGACACTGTGCACTAGATAGTCTCAGGTTTCTCTGCAGGCACTTCCTGCCTGCAGATTATCTTACTACAGCCAATATACAAACTCTTATCAAATATGGAATCAGTGATCACAAACTGAAAACAGAAACCAGAGATACCAGGCTCGTGGAAGGAAACTCATGGAGGAGGTTAAGCTGGAGGTCGCTGTGCCAGAGGAGATGCTGGCACGAAGCTGCCTCCCTACGGCTTGTTGAGCACAAAGCCACAAGTCACTTAGTTTCTCTTAGTTGGAAACATCAGATCTTTGATTGATATTGAGAAGTCTACATAACCAGGGAAAAGGGAAAGGTGCCAGGTATAACCGCCCACATACCAAGAAACAAATTTTTCCCCGAGTCAAAAGCCACATGGTGGACACGATCTCAAACACGTTCCTCCAAATAGACACTCAGAGGTATTCGGTAGAGTAGCTCTTGCCTGGCATGTGTATGAAGCTTCCGAAGCCTGATTTTCAGGAAGGGAAAGCGGGTGCTATTTAGCCTAAGGTTTAAGAAGGGAGAATAAAAGAAAAAGTGTTTTCATGTCTAAAAATGGGTTATCCATGAACAGTTTGAAAGGCAGCATCTATGGATTTATGTTACTGGGACACAACTTTCAGATCTTACTTTAATTGCTCTTCTGCTCAGTTTACCATTAGGTAATACAAAGCTTCTTTTTTGTCTTCAGAACACACAGATACCCACTCTACGGAATGATCCAAAACCTCTTCCACAACAGCCTCCAGCTCCCACCAACCAGGACCAGAACTCTTCACAGAATGCCAGACTGCAGCCAACTCCGCCCATTCAGGCACCAGCACCCAAGCCTGCTGCAGCCCCGAGACCCCTGGACCGGGACAGTCCCGGGGTAGAAAATAAACTGATTCCTTCTGTGGGTAGCCCTGCCAGCTCCACTCCACTGCCCCCAGATGGGACTGGGCCAAACTCAACACCGAACAATCGAGCAGTAACCCCTGTCTCTCAGGGGAGCAATAGCTCTTCAGCAGATCCCAAAGCCCCCCCACCTCCACCAGTGTCCAGTGGGGAGCCCCCAACGCTGGGAGAAAACCCTGATGGCCTATCTCAGGAGCAGCTGGAGCACCGGGAACGCTCCTTACAAACTCTGAGAGATATCCAGCGTATGCTTTTCCCTGATGAGAAAGAATTCACAGCAGGACAAACGGGAGGTCCCCAGCCTAACACTGGGGTTTTAGAAGGACCTCAGAAAAAACCAGAAGGGCCAATACAGGCCATGATGTCTCAATCCCAAAGCGTAGGTAAGGGACCTGGGCCTCGGACAGATGTGGGAGCTCCATTTGTCCCTCAAGGACATAGAGATGTGCCCTTTTCTCCAGATGAAATGGTTCCACCCTCTATGAACTCCCAGCCTGGGCCTATTGGACCTGACCACCTGGACCATATGACTCCTGAGCAGATAGCATGGCTGAAGCTGCAGCAGGAGTTTTACGAAGAAAAGAGGAGGAAGCAGGAGCAGGTGGTTGTCCAGCAGTGCTCGCTCCAGGACATGATGGTCCATCAGCATGGGCCCCGGGGAGTGGTCCGAGGGCCTCCCCCTCCATATCAGATGGCCCCTAGTGAAGGCTGGGCACCTGGAGCAGAGCCATTTCCTGATGGTATCAACATTTCACATTCTCTGCCCCCAAGAGGTATGGCTCCCCACCCCAATATGCCAGGGAGCCAGATGCGCCTTCCTGGGTTTGCAGGAATGATAAATTCTGAAATGGAGGGGCCAAATGTGCCCAACCCGGCATCCAGACCAGGTCTTTCTGGAGTCAGTTGGCCAGACGATGTGCCAAAAATCCCAGATGGTCGAAATTTTCCTCCTGCCCAGGGTGTCTTCAGTGGTCCTGGCCGAGGGGAACGGTTCCCAAATCCCCAAGGCTTGTCTGAAGAGATGTTTCAACAGCAACTAGCAGAAAAGCAGCTGGCTCTTCCCCCAGGGATGAGCATGGAGGGCATCAGGCCCAGCATGGAAATGAACAGGATGATTCCAGGCTCTCAGCGTCACATGGAGCCAGGAAGTAACCCTATTTTCCCTCGGATACCAGTCGAGGGTCCTCTGAGCCCCTCTAGAGGTGACTTTCCAAAAGGAATGCCTCCACAGATAGGCCCTGGCCGGGAACTTGAGTTTGGGATGGTTCCTGGTGGGATGAAGGGGGATGTCAGTCTAAATGTCAACATGGGGTCCAGCTCTCAGATGGTACCTCAGAAGATGAGAGAGGCTGGGGCAGGCCCTGAGGATATGATGAAATTACGCCCTGGTAGCTCAGACATGCTGCCTGCGCAGCAGAAAATGGTACCCCTGCCATTTGGTGAGCATCCTCAGCAGGAGTATGGCGTGGGCCCCAGGCCATTTCTTCCCATGTCTCAGGGTCCAGGCAGCAACAGTGGCTTGCGGAATCTCAGAGAACCAATTGGGCCTGACCAAAGGACTAACAGCCGGCTCAGTCATATGCCACCACTACCTCTCAACCCTTCCGGTAACCCTACTAGCCTCAACACAGCTCCCCCAGGTCAGCGTGGCCTGGGGCGGAAGCCTTTAGATATATCTGTGGCTGGCAGCCAGGTGCATTCCCCAGGCATTAACCCCCTGAAATCTCCTACAATGCACCAAGTCCAGTCTCCGATGCTGGGCTCACCCTCGGGGAACCTCAAGTCTCCTCAGACTCCATCCCAGCTGGCAGGCATGCTGGCAGGCCCAGCTGCTGCTGCTTCCATTAAGTCCCCTCCTGTCTTGGGGTCTGCTGCTGCTTCGCCTGTTCACCTCAAGTCTCCATCACTTCCTGCCCCATCACCTGGATGGACCTCCTCTCCCAAACCTCCCCTTCAGAGTCCTGGGATCCCTCCAAACCACAAAGCGCCCCTCACCATGGCCTCCCCAGCCATGCTGGGAAGTGTAGAGTCAGGTGAGTGTGCTTATATCCTCACCCTTGTAGCTGGAAATTGCAAGAACCCAAGTTTGTGTTTTAAGAAGACTTAGACCTTGATTGTATAGTTCAAGTAGTGGTCTTTGTCAGAATATGTTATGGGGTGCATGGTTATCAATACTTCCATAAAGGTGTTCACAAGCTTCCATTCCTGGCAGAGTGTGTATGAGGGACTGTTGAGAGGCATGAAAACAGTGTGTTAATTCCCTGAATAATTTATTTTTGTGCATGAATACATGATGGTGAAATAGAATGTAATTAAATGTGGCTTCCTTAAGTAATGGAACCCTCACATCAGGGGGTTGCTCTCCAGTTAAAATATAAGCCCAAGCAGAGTGAGGGGCGCAGCCCCAACACCTAGGAGGATTCTGTAAGTGTGTCTCAAAGCTCCTTGGTAAACTGCTATAGTCTCATCAGCTACAGTTTGTTACAGTATTTTCTTCCTAGGAGAGGCTCTAGTTGATGATGCTATTTTCCAGATGGGATTGAGGTGGTCAATGAAGTAGCCCTGGGGTATTAACTACTAGGTTGGTGTCATCTCTGCTGGAGAAACACTAGAATCAGAATAAGGCAGACGATTTACCCTCGCAAGCTAAAATATCTCTCTATGGGGTAGCAGTTCACTAGCTCAGTCAGGTGGAACAGTCAGCCACCTCAGACATGTTTGTCATGGAAATTAATCAAGAGTTTGTGCAGAGTGCTGGGGTTAGTACCTGAGGTTAGAGTACAGTCCCATCTTCTTGACATGCAAATACCTGAGTTGAATTCTAAATCACTATTGGCCAGGAAGAGATATCCACTTGTTTCACATCCTTCATAAAAGAGTTGTCTGTAAGCTGTGTTTCCCCCAAGCTTTAACTAATACTTCTAGCACATTCCTGGCATATTTGTCTTCACGTCTGCTGATCTGTCACCTCTACATCACACTGTGGTCTCCCTCTGCACACAGAGCTTGACTGAAAACTGATGGATCCTGCCCTGGCTCTAATAACAATGCCCTGCTCATCTGTCTCATCTCAGCCTTGTTGGGTCATAGCCATAGCACCCAAGCACCCTTCAAGAAGCATCTAATTCCATGCCTACTTTTGCCTTATTTTGCTTTGTTCTCTTAGGTGGCCCCCCACCTCCTACAGCCAGCCAGCCTGCCTCTGTGAACATCCCAGGAAGTCTTCCCTCTAGCACACCTTACACTATGCCTCCAGAGCCAACCCTTTCCCAGAACCCACTCTCGATTATGATGTCGAGAATGTCCAAGTTTGCAATGCCCAGTTCCACCCCATTGTACCATGATGCCATCAAGACCGTGGCCAGCTCTGATGATGACTCCCCTCCAGCTCGTTCGCCCAACTTGCCATCAATGAATAATATGCCAGGTAAGACATAAAGATGTAGCTGGTCCTAGATAAAGCAGCAGCTTAGTATAGTGTTTACACAACAGCTCAACACCTCCATAGATGGAAGTTTAGCAAACTGAAAAGTACACCCTATCAATTTCTGTAAAACAGAAGTGCCTTGACTAGAGGACTGGTGCTGGGGCAGTGTGCTTCTTTCTGAGTTTCTAAGAAGGAAAGAAGGTGTGGTCTGTTGTGTGGTGGTGCATTTTGGTTTGGGCTCTCCTGCTGCAGTACTGAAGAGTATGTGCGGACTGCACTGTCTTGCATTTCCAAGTTTCCCGGCTGTTTTCTGGAAAGGCAGCTTCAGACCCCCGGTCACTGCTGCACATTCTGCATGCTTTCCCTCCCTTCATGCTCACTCCTGCCAGCCTTGCTAACAGGAAGTGACCTGGAGTGATGACTGACCAACAGGGAAGCCATGACTTACTAGCCATGGGTATCTGCTTCCACTTTCATCCTGATTGTTAGGCATGCTGTTTATTCATCAGTAATCCCAATGAACCAGGCTAGGACATGTTCTGTTGAATGTCACAAGCAACACCACTGCCATACTTGCTTTAATTCCATAGAGAACAATTACTTACACATCCCCAGTCTGCAGCAATGCCCCTTGTCCATAAGTTACTGTTTCTTTAGTGGTTATAACCTGGTGCTTTAGTGCCCTCTTTATGGAAATACAAAATAATACTAAATTCCAATTGGGAAAAAAAAAAAGACCTTTTTGGTTTCCTTCTCTATATTTGTGCTGCTCGAACTTAAAGACTGATGATTCATTTCTCCAAAACAGGCTGCACTTGAGCCTCCAGACAGATTTTCTTCTGTATGAACTGTCTCCAGTGAAGAAAGCCATGTTCATGTGAAAGTTAACTTAGACCTTTCATAGAGAATGTCTTCCATGCTGTCTTTAGTCGTACAGTTAAGGCTCGATTGTGTGTTGTCTGTTTCCCAGTGCTTCTGGTCTGTGTGTCACCCATTTTTGGTGACAGAGATGATGTATTTTCCCAGCACAATGGACATTTGATACATAATAATTTTTTGTTGTTAATGTGATTTGTTATAATCTTTGTGAGTTGCTTTTAGTTAAGTTGATTCCCTTGATATTTTATTTTTCTAGGAATGGGCATTAATACACCGAATCCTCGAATTTCAGGTCCAAACCCCGTGGTTCCAATGCCAACCCTCAGCCCGATGGGAATGACCCAGCCACTTTCTCACTCCAATCAGATGCCCTCTCCTAACGCCATGGGACCCAGCATACCTCCTCATGGGGTCCCCATGGGGCCTGGCTTGATGTCACACAATCCTATCATGGGCCATGGCTCCCAGGAGCCTCCGATGGTACCTCAAGGACGGATGGGCTTCCCCCAGGGCTTCCCTCCAGTACAGTCTCCCCCTCAGCAGGTTCCATTCCCTCACAATGGTCCCACTGGGGGACAAGGCAACTTCCCAGGAGGGATAGGATTCCCAGGAGAAGGCCCACTTGGTCGCCCCAGCAACCTGCCCCAAAGTACAGCTGATGCAGCACTTTGCAAGCCTGGAGGCCCAGGGGCTCCTGATTCCTTCACTGTCCTAGGGAACAGCATGCCTTCGGTGTTTACAGACCCAGATCTGCAAGAGGTAATCCGACCTGGAGCCACCGGAATACCTGAGTTTGATCTTTCCCGCATTATTCCTTCAGAGAAGCCCAGCCAGACACTGCAGTATTTCCCTAGAGGGGAAGTCCCAGGCCGCAAACAGCCACAAGGTCCTGGACCCGGGTTTTCACACATGCAGGGGATGATGAGCGATCAAGCCCCTAGAATGGGACTAGCATTGCCCGGCATGGGAGGCCCTGGCCCAGTAGGAACTCCAGACATTCCTCTTGGTACATCTCCATCCATGCCAGGCCACAACCCAATGAGACCACCAGCCTTTCTCCAGCAAGGCATGATGGGACCTCATCACCGGATGATGTCACCAGCACAATCTACAATGCCTGGCCAGGCCACTCTTATGACCAATCCAGCTGCTGCTGTGGGCATGATTCCTGGCAAGGATCGGGGGCCCGCTGGGCTCTATACCCACCCCGGCCCTGTGGGTTCTCCAGGCATGATGATGTCCATGCAGGGCATGATGGGACCCCAACAGAACATCATGATCCCACCACAGATGAGGCCCCGGGGAATGGCTGCGGATGTGGGCATGGGTGGATTTAGCCAAGGACCTGGCAACCCAGGAAACATGATGTTTTAAGCTGCTACGATTGGATGTGCTGATCCTTGTCGACATGAGATTCCAGGTCCTGTGAGCTGCTCTGATGAGTTCCAGGAGTCCTCAATGTTGGTCACGCAATAGGAGAAGAGCGACCCAACCTGGGGCTGCTGTGGGGGAGGAGGGAACCAACTGAGAATGTATGGATTTACCGGAAAACAAATTATTCATTTAATCAACAGGTGTGTTTTTTTTAAGATTTATTTTTTAAAGATTATTTTTGTGGACTTGGAGATCCCGTGATGGCACCTGCTTTGGGGAATCGGTAGCTGTGCTTTGAGAATCGCCATCAGTCACGTGTTGCACCATTCTCTTGTGTGTTTACGTCCTTCGGACTGGCTTCTCCCAGGATTCTTTTCTGTTTTTGACTTTTGATTTGGGCTTTATTTGTATGTATGTGCGTGTATGCGCACACGTGTGTGAGTGTGTGTATGTGTGTGTGTGTACTGTACTATATTGTAAAGGGATTTTAGCAGAGACTTTAGTCTTTGGGGCAAGAGGAGAACAGGAGTGCTGGGCTGTTTACTTTAGATGGAGAACCCATCTTCAGACCTTGGACTATTTTCTTTCAACTCCAGTGTATAGAAAAACCAAACTACGACCTCAGAGCAGAGTATTAATGAAAAGCACAAAAAAAGGAGCTAAGTTCAGCGAGGGGTGGGGGGAGGGGGAAATTTTCTTTTTAAAAACACAGACGCTTGGGACATTTGTTTTTCAGTTCCCGTGCTCAGAGCACGGCCTGTCTCCCGGTATGCAATCCCTCCCTCATGTTGGCTCTCCCTCCTCTGTCCCCCCAGTTCCTCGGTTAAGTGTGTCCTTCCCGGTGACCCCGCTGGGACCTAGGCTTTCTCCCTCTCCTCCTCCTCCTCCTCCTCCTCCTCCTCCTCCTCCTCCTCCTCGGCAGCTGCAATACCCGGGCTCTCTGGGGACACTCTAGGGAGGCCTGGCCTCTGCCGCCCCGCCCCGCCCCGCCCCGCCCCGCTGTGCTGTCCCTGGCCCACCTTGTCTCTTGTTCCCCTTTTCTTAGGAATCCCCAAGTGAATTTTATTAATATGGGAAGGGAACCAATGCTAAAAGCTATCCAGGATTTTGTTTTTGTTTTAAATTCTGTGTTTCTTCCCTTTCCTTCCTCTTCCCATGCGTGAAATGTTCTGTGTAATCATTAAATTTGGTACAAAACCACTTGCCAGAGCTGTGGTGTCAGAAAAATAAATATATTGTTTCTTACAAAACTGATCTGCTTTTTTGTGCATTTGGATTCCTGTTCCCTTAGTATCAGACATGTTGGCTGCCATGTAACCAGAGTCCTCATATTGGAGTCAGCAGTAGAGATGGAGGAAGGAGGGGCCCTTTCAGAAGTTTACTTCACCTGCTCTGCTCTCAAGAAATCAATCCGGTCATAGCAGAAGAGCAACCCTGTCCTCACAGCTGACCTTTCCCTCTAGAACAAGGGTCCCGGGTGTGAGCTGCAAAACTGTGTACATAATTAGGAAGGGCCAATTAAATAAGCTCTGAGCCTCCCTGGATCTTCCTGGGGTGAAATAGCACACCTACACATCCTGTGTTGACTGTCCACAAGATTGTGTGGTCTCTTGTGCCACCCCCCTCTCCAGCCTGCCCCTGCTCACTTCTGCTGACCATACTCAGTCTATGCACAATCCACTTCCCGCCACATGGGTCTGTATATCTGTGTATATCCTGCAAGGTACACTTGGAACTTCCTGTTACATTCCTGTATAGTTGATTTTGGTCTGGTGTATTTCTTTCAAGTTGTAAGCACTTGGAGCTCATTGAGTGGGTGTCTTGGTGTGTGTGTCTTGGAGTGTGTGTGTTCTTGAGTGAAAGAAGCCAAGCCAGCAGCAGCAGGTGCAGCATTAGCTGCAGACAGTGAGGCCTGTACAAACTAGACCTTGCTGGTGTTTCACACTGTCGGCTGTGACCACTGCTCTCTGCTAGGAGCTTCTCAGAGGCGCCTTTGCCTTCAGTGTCTGTCTGCTCAGTAACACAAATAACAAAAAGGAGCATGAACTTTAGGGAGTCCGCGCTGCTGATCTCCTCAGAGTGTGCCTTCCTTTGGTTTTTAAGAGGATGTGATATGTTATATATTTAATAAAACCAGTCGGGAATATCAGGAAAGAGATCAACCCACAGTCAAGCCAGGCAGAGGTAGCATACACCATTAGTCCCATCACTTGGGACGCAGAGATTGTTCTGGATCTCAGTGACTTTAAAGGATAACAGAGCAGGGATAACTCACACTTTTAATACCAGCAAAGGGATCCAGAGGTTCTCTGTGAGTCCCAGGCCAAACAGCCAGTCGGTGATAGCACACACCTTTAATCACACATCTTTTACTAGCACAGTAAAAACAGGAGTGGTGACCTGTGCCTTTAATCCCATCGGATCTAAATTTGAGGCCATCTTGGTTTACAGAGGGGGTTCCATGCTCCCAGGCAGGCAGTGGTGGTGCCTTCCTTTAATCCCATAACTCCAGGACAGATCTGTGTTTCTGTGAGTTCAAGGCTGACTAACAAATAGTAGTGGTTCATGCCTTTAATCTTAACCTGGATGTGATAAAACTGGAGAAGAAGGTATTGAAGGCAAGCATAGGAAGCCAGATGAGGCATTAGGAGCAAGGAGCAGGGCTGAGGAAGCTGGAAGACAGCTGGGTGATGTTTCCTCTGCTTGATATTTCAGCCTTCAGCCAGAAACTTCTGGCTCCAAGTTTCTTTTAATACAACCAGAATTCATGTAACAAGAGGACCTATGAAATACGTCCTAATCAGCTGGGGCAGCTCCACTTCTTACTACATATTCTAATATTGCAGTCCTTAGTGGAATTTGGTCCCAAGGCTGCTATCCCAAGCGGGGATACATCTAAAAGCAGATGTTCACTTGGAGGGGCAGCAGGAGATGGGTCACCAGGTGTGGAGGCAGCCACAGACTGCTGGAGGACTGTGGACTGTGGGTGTCATGCTCAGGACTAAGGGTATCTGGTGGGTCATAGCAGTTTTTAGAGACTAAGAACTATGTGGCACTTTCTCTAAAATAATGTGATATAAAACAAGCCTACAGCTATAAATGAAAATAGGTAATTATATGATGGTAGTCATCTAATGTAGGGTGTGGTATGAGAAAATTAAATATTTTTTGCAGTACAAAGGGATTGAACCCAAGGCTCACTGGTGACTGGATACCCCCCAGCTGACTTTTAAACAATTGAGTATTTGAAGCTGCTTTTAAAACAATTGATCCATTTCTCCCAGCTTTCCCCATCACCACTTAATGTTGTCATGCAGGGTTGGTTTCTGGGATGTATTGTCTGTGCAGGTAGATGGAACCCCAATATAGTTCAGTGTTTGTGGGGGGATCACTTTAGCATTCTTAGCATAGAGATCCCATTTTTCCCTGGGCTCCATATATTATTTAGCTGACTGTGGCTGTTGTGGCTGTGAAGTAACAGTGCTCCATCATGATGCTGAGGCCCGCTCTCTTCATTCTGTTCTTAGCCAGCAGCTGGGGGCACCCTGCCTGGGAAAGGTGGCTGCTGGGTTCCGTTTGAACTCTCTCTGTGTTAGTCATGTCTTTTTCCTTCTCTGAGTGCTTTTAACGTGCTGAAAGAAGGACGTGAGCCTCACCCCGAGGACTTACTTCCTCGGCCAACACTGACAGAGCACCTACTGTGTGTCAAGAATTGCACTGACTCCAGGATAAAGAAACAGTGTAAATCTGTTACAATACAACAAGGTGACTGCTGCAGAGAAAGTGCAAACAACAGGAACAAGCAGCCGGAAAGGAAGTTTCTTCAAAGGAAAGGTGATCTTTGAACTGACTTTCTAAGGAGGAAGGTTTCCTGGAAGACTAGACTGGAAGAAAGCAAACAGCAAAGGACTACTGGAGGAAGACAGATGTGCGGAACCGCTCAGGGAGAAGAGCGGTATCGTGCAATGCTGGGGTGGCCTCTAGGGTTTGGAACCTAAAGTTTTAAGGAGGTGGGAGCTGGGGGCGGGGCACTGCTCTAAAGCTAATTGACTTCACAAGGCTCGGGTCTGGCACCCAGCACCATAAGTAAGCTTTAAGCAAGGAAATCAGTTGATTGGATTGGCTTAGGAAGAATATAAAACTGGGTGTGGAAGACAGTTTGGGTAGGGGCAGGGGGCCATAGGAAGACAGTGAATCTGCTGATTCAATAAAATCCTTAAACTAATCTCTTAATGGTTCCCAAAAAATCCCATTTTCTAAGTTCTTCAGCCTTACTGTGCCTTTCTTTTATTTTTAGTTTTCTGTAATTTTTTTAAAGTCATAAGCCTGTATTTTTAAGAAAAATAGTGGAATCTTGTTGGTAGATTCATAATAACACATTTAAAGCAGATCATTAATAATATACAAAATTCAGTTTGTAGACATTTGTTATCCAAGGGAGCCAAAGGGTTAAAAGATGTTACAAAAGGGAGATGGATGCCCTATAAGGATGCTAATACAAAGTACTTGCTCTGCCTAGCATGCCTGCCAGGGCTCCTGTTAGACAGGAGTGTTTTCCCCCTCTGTGTAGCTGACCACACTTCAGCCCTCAGCTTTCTGGCTGTGCTTAATTGTGTTTGGCAACTGCTAGGCACCGCTAGAGAAGGTGATGGGATCTGTGAGCCTGGATGGCTCAGAAGTTTCTGCCTCTCGCATATTTAAAGCATGGAAAAGCTGTTATTTCACCAAACACAAAAGAACAGGTGTCTTGCAAAATATTTCTTCAAGGCCCCCAAGCAATCATGAGATGTCCTACCGTGTCAAAGCAGAGCTCACGGTACTGCTGAGAAAGGCAAGTGCTGCTCTTTGTTTGCCTAGGCTGGTGCTCAGTGGTGGAAGAGACTGCTGGGCCATCCCACACATGCTTCTTGTGTGGCTCCGAGGATTTTAAAAGCCCTTGCTTGGAAAGCAGCGCCCTGCGTTAGTGGTACCAGCGTATCCACTCCAGCAGCTGGAATGCAGTGGGGGCTACAATTTACCAATCTCTATGCTACCCAGTGTTCAATTAATTAGTGTGAATTTACCTTTTCAAGATTCCGTTTATTTATTTACCACGGCAGAAGCTCTTTCTATTAAGGTCTCTGGGGAGTCTGTGTTTATTTCTCTTCCAGGGCTTTCATTTTTCTCACTTCCTACATAGAAAGAAGCTCCTCAGCTACCTGGGGAGCGACTTTCCCTGGAGACTCCTACCCAGCCCCACAAATCAGTCTGTGATCTGAGCACCAGGATCACACCCGCTTTCCCGCTTTCCTGCTTTCTGGGGGCCGTGGAATCTTAGCTGTTGGACACAGCATCCTCTCCGACTGGGCCCAGTCCCTTGCTAGGCAGGGTCTGAGTCATGCTTTCTATGTCCACTTAATGAATTTGGTTACAAGGGTTTGTAGCTGGCTGTAATTTATTTTGTTTTCCAACCACAGAAGGTCTCCTAGGTTTGGGTAAAGTTGTGTATGATAGCTGTCAGTATTGAGCTATAAAAAGTTTTGTATATTAGGCTGGAGAGATGACTCAGCATTTAAGAATGTAGAGTTCAGTTCTCAGCTCCTTGATCTGTATACTGCCCCCACCACATATCCACATAATGCTTTTAGCATTTTTTTTTTTTAGGTTTTATACAAGCATACAGATTTGTTCATACAGCCACATAAGTAGCTATGTTTATTAACTCTTTGGGACATCACACCATGTATTTTGAGCATACTCAGCCCCCACCGTGGTGGGAGAATTAACTCCACAGCTGTCCTCTGACCTCCACATGCACACCATGGTGCCTGTGCACACCAGAGTCCACAGTCCACACTGAAATCATTCCCTAAATTCGGCAGTGAGGAGAGTGGACGGAAGAACACCCTCATACCCTTTCTACCACATGAATCTCTCGCTGTCCTTAGACATCCCGTCAGCAAACATCCCAGGATGATTCTAGGTCCTCTTCCTACTCTTCCAAAGTGTCCAGTCCTGACTAGTAAATGCCGTCTGTGTGCTGTCGACCCCTCCGAATGGCACAAGTTCTGGATGTACAAGTCACCTTGACACCTTAAACGACTATTTCAATTCCCCATTCTCTGAGAATATCACACAGTGTATTTGAACATACCCACTCCCATCTCCTCCCATAACCACCCTCTCACCCTTCTCCTCCTGACTTGAAGGTTTTCTTTCTTTTTTTATTCTTTCCAGTCCAGTCTATACTGGCTAGCTAGTTTGGGAGTGGGACCTGCCCTGGTGTGTGGTTGACCTACCAGGGGCCACAGTATTAAATACTGACTCTCCCTTTCCCAGAAGCTATCAAATACTGGTAATTCCTCAGGAGGAACTGTGCTGACCCCTGAGCCTCCATGCTGGGATTTTGTGTGGCTGGAGGTTGTGTGGGTCTTAAGCATGCTGTCATAATCACTGTGAGTTCATATGTGCAGCTGTCTTGTGTCTGAGAAACGCCATTTCCTCGATGTTTCTGGGCACCTCTGTCTGTTTTTTATAATCTTTCTACCCCCTTTACCTTAAAGATCCCTGAGCCTTGGGAGAAGGGGTGTGATAAGTATGTCCCACAGCCTCTTAATCTCTGTACACTGACCAGTTTGGGTGAGGGGGTGTCTGTTTTAATTACTGCCAGGAGAAGCCTTTCTGATGAGGTCTAAGAGATGCTCTGATACAGGTACAGAAGTATTAGGAGTTGCCTTAATAATATGTCCATTTAGCACAGTAGTAAGTATTAGGTTCTTCCCTAGGGGCTATGACCTACCTGGCCACAGGTTCTAGTCTCCATTAATGGTGCCATATATGGATTCCATCTCTTGGAGTGGGCCTTGGGTCCACTCAGAGAGTGGTTGGTTATTCCAATAGGTCATGCCACTATTGCAGTTGTAGTTTGCAGGGTTCGTTGCTTGGTGAGAATGAGGCTTACTTTTCTCCTCCAGCAGTGTGCGCAGCACCTTCCAGCACCACGAAAGCCAATAAGGGTGATGCTTACACTAGGGCCAGCTTGGTTTGGAGGGACTTTTCTTTATCCTTTGCTTTCAATAAACTGTCAGCAAAACCTCTACGTCTTGTTTCCAAGAAGTGTCTGAAATTCAGCTGTTTCTCTGCCATCACTTTAATTTCCTTCCCTTTTAATTTCAAAGGAAGTTATTATTTTGTATGTGTACATGTATGTATGTGTAATGTGGGGAGTTGGGGAGCATGGCGTGGCATACACCTAGAAATCAGGGCAGCTTGGTGAAGTTGGTCCCCTTCTACCTCTACATGGCTTCCGGGGATTAGCCTGGGGTCAGCCTGTACAGCAAGCACGTTTGCCTGAGCCACCTTGCAATCCCCCTGCCGTGTCTTAACCTCAGTTTCCCCCTGTCTTTCTATTCAGGGCACTTTTCACATTGTAGAGAGTGTAGTTATATAGAGAGGCACACAGACACACACACCACAATTCAGCATCACGGTGTCTGTTCACATCCCTCTGAGCCACTGTACAGAGTCAGGGGCCTGTTTTCTCTTAACTCACTAGCACCTAGCATCTGGAACCTGTACTTGACAAGACATCAGTAAACGTTTGTTAAATGGACCAGAGAACAGAAGGATCAGTGTGAGCCTAGGTAGCTAAGGAGGATTTCATGGTGGTTGTGATACATGGAGTGGAGCCTGAAATAAACTGGATGGGAGAGGCACAAAGGCATGGCATGGCTAAGGGGGAAGAAGTGGGAATGAGCGGGTGAAGGCAACCCAGCCAGCAGACATCAAAGGGAATGCCCTAAGTAAAGCAAATCCATTGAGTCATAGAATACGGAATTGAAAAGATGGAAGGAAGAACAGCCAGCCTCGGAAGCCAAGAGAAGGAATTTTATCTTGATGTGGGAACCAACTAGGCTGCACTCTTTGGTCTCTATCAAGGCAGTTGGGTGGTGCATAGTTTATAAAAACGAGTCTAGCAGGTACGTGCACAGTGAGTGGAATAAAGGCAAAACCGAAGACTGAAACCGCTTACAGCTGTGTACTCCGTATTTTAGGGCTGCGAGGCGAGGCTGCTGGAAATGGGGTGGAGAGAAAGGGGTGCACATGTTTTGAGGAAAGAACTCCAAGACTTAATTAGCTGCCAGGGGAAAGGAAAAGTCATACTATACTGAAGCTTCAAGACTGAGCAACTAACGAAGTAGAGGGGATTTAACTTCGGCTCTGCAGTCATCTGGGCCAGAACCACATAGCAACCCAGACTACTCCGTAAGTGCCACCAGTTCCAACAGATGCTTAGAAATTTGAGGCACACAATGAATTAGGCCTCTGTGGTGGCTGAAGGAAAATGTCCCCATAAGCTTAGAGGGAATGGCACTATTAGAAGGTGAGGGCGTGTTTGAAAAAGTATGTCACTGGGGGAAAGCTTCGGGGTTTCAAATGCTCAAGCCAGGCCTGTGTCGCTCTCTCTTCCTGCTGCCTGCAGGTAGATGTACAACTCTGAGCGCCTTCTCCTGCACCATCTGCCAGTGCACTGCCATGCTTCCCATCTGACAGTAATGAACTAAACCTCTCAACCTACAAGCCACCCCTGATTAGATGCTTTCCTTCCTAAGAGTTGTCTTGGTCATGGTGTCTTCCCATGAACCTAAGACAGCCTCTTTAGGCTCTTTTGCCTAAAAAATGGGTCCCAATTCTGCACTTAGGAATAGACACAGAACAAGGGCTGTCCTTATTTCACATGCTGGCCTCCTAGACAGTTAAAATGATCCTGATGTTCCTTCCAGTTATCTCTGTCCCATAAACTTTCCTCATTCATCAGTTGAGACCATTGAGACCTACCTTTATCTTCCCAGGTCACCAATTTGTACACACCCTGACGGAAATGTTCAGAGCCAATCTGATTCCCATGTCATGAAGCCGTTTCCCAACTCATCTCAAGCTTCATTTTTTTTAAATGTATTTATTATCTGTACAGTGCTCTGCCTGTATGTGTGAATGCCAGAAGAGGGCACCAGATCTCACTACATATGGTTGTGAGCTCTGTGGGTGCTGGGAACTGAACTCAGGACCTATGGAAGAGAAATCGGTGCTCTTAATCTCTGAGCCATCTCTCTAGCCTTCAGGCTTCATTTCTTAGTCTCAATGATGCTGGAAGCTTATCCGAACATGCCTTGTGTTGATTCTTTGTAATTTCATATTGAAGAAGCAGGCAGATCCACATTAAGTTCCAGGACAGCCTGGTGTACAGAGTGAGTTCCAGGACAGACAGGGCTACAGAGAAACCCTGTCTCGAAAGACCAAATTTATATGTATCCAGTATTGAAAGTGAAGCTGTTTTGATTTTCCTGCAAGTGATGAAAAGACCCAGAAGAATCCTGATACTTTAAGGCATTTTTTTTTTCACTCCTATTTGTTTGGGTAGTAAAAAAGAAATGCACAGTACGTGCTTTCCCATTTAACCATTTTAGGTGTAAATGAAAGTGCATTAGATGCAGAGTCCCTGCATCCATCACCACCACCCACCTTCAGGGATTGTCCATGATAAAAACTGAAGCTTCGCATTAAACAACTGCCCATTCCTGGTTCTTGGGCTCTGGCAACTGCCTCTTACTTATATGATAAATGGAATCATAATATTTCTGATTTTGTGACTGGCCTATACTAGTTAGCATGTCTTTATATATGCCATGGATGTGTCAGAAGTATGTATCCTATTTTTATGGAATGGAATGATACTCCACTATATATGATATGTCATTTTGTTTATCTACTCATTGTTTATTTTTAGGATTTATTTTTTATAAGTGATGAAATGACCCAGAATGATCCCAATGCTCATACTTTTTTCTAAAAACTGTTATACTTAGAGCTAATCTTTACACTGACACTGATTCCGTAATTTATCTAAAATTTAAATGTGTTTGTATAATATTATAAGTTTACCTATTACCTGGTTCATAGTATCCATTTTCCCATCAAATAGTTCATTCTCTCTGTTTCTGTGTTTCTGTACATCTCGATGTCTCTCTCTCAGACAAGGTTTTGCCAGGTTGGCGGAGGGCTTTCAATCCCGCCGTGTCATTGCCCCCAGTGCTAGAATCACAGATGTTCATTTCTATACCCAGCTCTATGCTTTTCTTCCCTTCCTCCCTCCCTTCTAATTTATGTGTGTGTGCGCATATGTGTATTTGTGTGTGTGATGTCTGAGTGGGTGCCTGCAGAGGTCAGAAAAAGATATTTTATCCCTTGGAGTTATAGACAGTTGTGAACTGACCTATATGGATGCTGGGAACCTACCATGGGTCCTCTGGATGGAAGTGTTAATAACCACGATTTTTTCCATCAGTACTTACAGGGTTAGGAACTCATCCAGCAGGGAACTGATCAGATAGGGTCCTACCCTCTCCCTCCAAACTCAGAGTCTAGCACAGAAGTCAAAGTGTTTACAAGCTCAAGTACAATATGAAAGGGAAGAAAGCTGCTGCCAGCTAAGCCACGTAACCTAGCATGAGGGATTTTAGCAAATTTCCCCAGAATCTTCCATCTTTGGCCCAAAGAAACAAGTGCCATTTCCAAAGGCACTTTCATTCCTGAGTGAAACCTTTTATTCCTGAGTGTTCACAGCCTCCTATTTCTGGGAAACAAGGCATCACCAGTGTTAGATTCTGGGTCCATGGTGGATTTTAACACTGAAGCCACATTTGGGTGATGGTGGCACATGTCTTTAATCCCAGCACTCCAGATGCACAGACAAGTGGATCTCTGTAAGTTCAAGGCCAACACAGTCTACAGAGTGAGTTCCAGGACAGCCAGATCTGTTATACAGAGAAATCCTGTCTGAGACAAGATGTACGGGTCTCCTGGCTTTCCATGAATTGCTGTCTGATAACTTGTGTGGGTTCTTTATCTACCCTGGGGTACTGGTCATCAGATGTGAAGGTCTGGTGCCCAGTGCCATGCCTTTACGTTCCTCTTAATAAGGCTCATTTGCCCATTTCAGTCCTTGTTTTGGAGAATTTTATTATGAAAGGAAAGGATTTAAAATTGTGCTGGTTCAAGTTCTGTCCGCTTGTCACAAAGTAGGGTCATCTGGGAGGCGGCAGCCTCAGCTGAGAAGGCCTCCATCACACTGGCCTGAGGGCAAGCCTGTGGAAGAGGTTCTTGATAAATGATTGATGTGGGAAGGCCACGCCCACTGGGGATGCTACCACCCCTGGTATTGGGTGGCAGCTGAATGTGACCCTGAGAGCAAGCCAGTAAGCAACACCCTCCATCGCCTACACTTCCTCGCCTGCCTCCAGGTTCCTGCCCTGACTTCCTTCAATCATTGATGGACCTTAAAACGAAATAATCCCTTTCTTTCACAAATCGCTTTTGGTCAATCACAGCAATAGAAATAAAACTAGAACCAGAATTAACTGGCTTTACTGGGGACTGAACCTGGGGCCTAGCATATCCTATGGCAGGGACTCTATTAACTGAATACACCTCCAGGACCCAGTCCTTGGCTTTTGAGGTAGGGTCTTGTGATTTAGCCTGAGCTTTGCTGAAATTTACAATCTGCCTGCACCTCTGAAGTGCTGGGATTATAGTACTCACCACGCTCTGGCTCCTCCATTATACTTTTTCCTATGTACTGTATACTAAGCCTATTTTTACCTTCACACTACACCCCCCCACACACACTTTACCTAGGTTTATGGCATCCTCATAAAAAATGAAGGAAGCTGGGGAGGGGAACTCACTAGAGGTGAAGTGGTGTGAGGCGATTCGTCTTCCGTGTGTGGACAACTGAAGGTAAGGGCAGCAGCAGGAAATGTAGATCTGGGCTACCCACAGAGATGCCGCCTCTCCCATGAGATGGAGAGGACAGAAAGCCAAGCAGAGGCTGAGAAATAGGTCTTACAAACTTGGCAGTCTGAAGAGTGGGAGGAGCCATGTGTGAAGCTCCAGCAGAAGGAGTGTGAACTCACAGGAAAATATGAAAATGATCCCACCCACCTCCACCTCCAGACAGGTGAAGGAATCCAGGTGGAAAAGAATCAGCCATTAAAGAGGCTAAGAAAGCCCTAAGTTGCAAAAAGTCCACTGGGCTTCAAGAAATAGAAGAGATATCACAGGGCCAGTGCCTCTAGGAATCAAAGAAGGGCACCAGCGGGGTTCTCAAACATTACTGATGCTTTGCTCTTCCACAGAGCAGTTCTGGTAAAGCAGAAGGATGCGTGTGTGTGTGTGTGTGTGTGTGTGTGTGTGTGTGTGTGTGTGTATGCACGCTTACTCTGCACATTATATGAACTAGTGAGTTTGGAGTTCAGCACAGGAAAGAGAAGTAGACAGAAAAGGAAAGGAAAATAAAAGTGAGCAAAGTTTGAGGCCACGGAAATACTGTTTTAAAACAGAAAAGAAGGAACTCAGTAAGCGAGAAAGACTGGATAAGAGAATTCGTGCCATCCTTGGCAGAGAAATCACAAGACACAGGGAAGGAATCTGGCTGGAGGTTGGGAGATGCCAGACAGCAAAAGGGAGCAGGTGCCACTTGAGGTAAAGGAGGCAAAGCCAAAGGAACCCATTCCAGAGGACAGAGCAGAGTGTGGGGAAACCCAAGCTCACAGCCACAGCAGATGGAATCTCAAGTCTGTTCCTGCCTCCCCGGGTGCTTGATGGCAGAGATATTTTTGTGAAATTGATGTTAGATAACACAGGTGCATGTGCTCAGTGAGAGTTTATCTGAGCATTTCTGAGTCACCTCAGCTTTCAATGCAAAGACAAGATCTGAAGCAGCTGCAGTAGTGAAGTTCAAAGACTCACAGATGCATCCCCAGGTCTCTCTCTCTCTCTCTCTCTCTCTCTCTCTCTCTCTCTCTCTCTCTCTCTCTCTCTCTCTCTCACACACACACACACACACACACACACACACACACACACACACACACACCTGCAGTCCACTTCTGCTTTATCAGAACTCCTCTCTGGGGCAGCAATGGTGACCTTCTGGTGGCCATCTATTTCATGATGGGACCCAAGGGTGACTAATGGCCCAGCATTCCTGACAATCCCAGCCTGGAGAAGCTGGACCACCTGGAGAATCAGGTTAGATTGCTCAACATCTGCCCTAAAGGGCTCTCAAGAGTCTGGACCACGCAGAGGACAAATGAAGGTCAGCTGAGCAGCCTGGGCTGAAGGCTCCAATTTAAGGTCTTTGGGGGAAAAAATGTAGTAGAAAAAGAAAACACCATCACTTTCTTAATAAACAGAGCCAGAACACGATGCCCGACAGCGGTATTTCCCAAGGTGCTTTTACCTTAGGTGCCTGCTGATGAAGGAAACACTCACTCCTGTGAACTGTGAACATGCTGCTAGACAAAAACATGCTTTTCTAAAGCAAATGGCATATATTGGCTGTTTGGTCAGAGACATATTTGCACAGAGAATAAAAGTGAGTTTTTCTAAGCATTTAAATGCGGTTATTTTTAAAGGTTTTGAATAAAGGCAAGGGGAGGGGGAAACAACAACACACCCCACTGAGTGTCACCTCCCTCGACTCTGTATATCATACTTAATGTCACCTGGCTTTGTAGTCCACATTCTGTTCCAGCCCTAAGGTTCTAGCTGGAGACAAGTTAGGTCTCTTTTTTCAGAGAGCTATCAAAGGGCTCTAGTTGCTCCCGGTGCTGAGAGATAGTACTGTAAGGCCTCTAAGAAAGAAAGGGGCATAGAGGACATTCCAGTGCAGGTCAGTGAGGTGGTGACTGGATGGTGTGTCCCCAGGCTACTGTTGACTCCCTGTGGTCCCAAAGCCTGGCTGGCCCCAAGTGAGGCTGCAGAAGCACTGTTCCTGGGGTCAGAACAGGGTCACCAGATTCTCAAGCAGGTCTCTGTTCCCTCTTTAATGTTCAGAATCACCAGATGAGAGGACCAAACCCTGCTCCCGACCACATGAAAAGCCAAGTGAAGCCTGTGACTCAGACAGTCCAGGAGGATGAAGGACACCATGAAATCTCAGAACCACAGACTCAGAGTAAGCAGACACTGTCCAGGGTGTGACTCTGGCTGGATGCCTGTATAAGCTCAGTCCTTCAGGGACACCACCCTCTGAGGTGGTCCAATTCATCCATGCGCAGCTCCGATTATTTCAAAGATTTCCCTTCTACTGATCTCAAGTTTTTATATCCTGTGACTTGTAGGTACCTGTCTAAGTGTGTCCTCCAGGCCTGCATAAATCACACATTTGATATGTTTGGTACTCCTCGGTTCCTTTGATTCTTTCCTGTAGACAGTGGTTCTCTGGTTGATGACTTTGTCTAGCTCTGCTATCAACCTGCTCTCAGATCACAGTTCAGTGGTATCAAGCACAGTTCTCTGGTATCGTGGCATGCCTTGCAGGCCTCTTATGCCCTTTATTCCTAGTACCAGGGTGACCACTGTACTTTAGAATTCTAAGGACAACGTCACACTGAACATGTTGCTCACAAAGGCCTTGGTCAACTGTGAGCAACTGACTTTGAGGACCTAAGACTGGAGCCTTAGGACCCAACAGTGGTGTTCATATGAACATACTGATACATACATCATCTGTATCATCATTCAGTTATTTTCCAAGATCCTTCCCAGTTATGTCTTTGGGAAATATGATCACTTCAAACTCTACTAAGATACATTTTTATGCAAATCATTAAAACATATATACATTGGGGCAGAAGCCTATGAAATAATGTTTTCACTTCTCCAAGGTGTGACGGCCTGTCGAGTTAACTGCTTTAAGCATTAAATTCACTCAGATTCCATACTGAGCCCCACTCTGCTCCGGGTCATGATCTGCGTACAGCATACTGTACATAGTGTATTCAACACAGTGTATTCAACGGCACACAACAATAACAAACCTACTCTGCAGGCAGATGCCTGCTTACAAAAGCAGCAGAATGATTAAAAAACAGACAAATAAATGCAAACATTTATGGAGTGTTTCCCGTGTGACAGGCAATGTTCTAAACACTCTTAGTGTTTATTTTTGATCAAACCTCCTGTGGTGAATGCCATGATGGTCCTGTTTCTAGATAAAGCACACAGAAGCACAGGAAAGTGATCTCATTTTCTTTAGGTCACATGGATCCTAAGGCCACTGTACATTTAGAAATCTGAGGATCATGCCACAGCACTGATTCTCACTGAATGGGCTGCCTGCTAAAACCTCTATCCACCTAAGCAGACAACTTTGAAGATGTAGGATTAGGTCGTCTGGTTCCAGAGTCTGTACACCTATCCATGCCTGCTGGATCTATGAAAATAAATGTAAGCACACTCACAGATACATAAGCAAATGCTAGCACATTTGAAAAAGGAATTCCTTTTTTTAAAAAATTGTTGAGATTGCTAGGCAATTACAAGATCTCTCCCTGCTCTCTCATTAAGTTCTCCTGTATACAGTCCCCCACTCTCTTTCAAATTCATTGCCCCCTCCTTTTTTATTAATTGTTATTGCATGCATATGTGTATATCACACACATATATATTCCTAAATACAACCTACTCAGTATGTATGTTTTGTGTAAGTATGGTTTCAGAACTGACCACTAAATACTAAACAACCAACCAATGTGTTCTTCCCTGCCTGGGGAAGGTCTGATTCTTTCAGATAGGGTCTGGATGGTAAGAGATGAGGCCGGAGAGACAGACAGGGGCTTCATACACGAGGATCTGGATTACAGTAACCCAACCAGTTCAGAAGAGGATGAACTGCTCCAGCATCCAGTTTATTCATACCTACATTGTCCACAAATACACTGTGAAGGACTGTATTACAAAAGATTTCCTGATTCTCCTATGAAATCCAATACTATTCCTCACACTCCAAGCCATGCCCTGCAGTCTTTAACACCATTGTTTACATACAGCAAGCCACTGGAAATGCAACCACGACTCACAACCCAGGAAGCCTCCGTCCTGCTATGTGATCTTGGTCCAGACACAGCCCAGCTTATTTTTCATTTCCATGGGATTTGCCATTGCTGCATAACTGCATCTTATTTCTAGAGCTGAGCCTGTGGTACTAAGTGGTGACACTTTGACCTTCTGCCCGCCCCCTCCACGAGGCCCACGTGACCTGTGTCTACCTTGCTGCACTTAGCTCCAGTGTGTTCCTAACAGCGCCCTGGGCTGCTCTCTCAACTCTCAGAAGCCCAGCTGGTCTGACCCCATCAAGCTCTACTTAGGGAAGTGTGATACAGCCCGCCTCTTAATTACACACTCAATCGGTTCCTCCCCGGCTGCTCTGCAGACGTGCTTCCCTGGCTGGGCCTTGGCAGCCTCTGAAGCTCTGACTGGCTTTCTGAGGCCACAAAGCCAGAGCTGAAAGCCTCGCTGCTATTTCACACCCTATTTCCCTCCAAATGAATTCTCCGATGAATACTGTCCTTTGCAGTGACTCAGTGCAGGCCATTTCCTTACATCTTTCCCTTACCTTTGAGACTTTTAGTCTCTCTCAAATCCTGATTTCTTTCTGAGAGTCTGCCCAGGGGTGGGGAAAAGGAATGCCCTGTTTACCTATCAAAATATAGAAAACAATTCTACCAACACCACCTGACCTCAGCATACTTCTGCTGGTGTAATTAGGCCACACTTCTGATATCAAATTATGTACCTGCCTTCTCCAAAACTAGTGGAACAAACCAATGTCTGGGTAGATAGTAGCTGCTAAGTTCTGGTTTTTTCCAACCCCAAATTCAAGAATATATGGAGTCCAAATTTGTATTTGAGCAACTAGAACATTCCAAATACTTCCATAGTACTTTTGCTTAACACCTCTGCACCCCTCTCAGCCCTCAGCAGATAGCATCGTCATCCTCTAAAACACACAACACAAACTCCACAGTGATTTCAGAGTGTCCCAAGGGCCCAGGAAAGTGGCAAGGCTGGAACTCAGATCCCTGGCTATTACCTCCAAGATGTGTGGCTCATACAATCCTAAAATACCAAAACCTCCAGTCACAGAAATCCCACCAGCTAGTGGTACACCAGCACTGAGCTACAGCTGCCCCCAGTGACCTGAAGAGCCGGGAGGGACACACAGACTTCTCTGGAGCAATACAAGCAAGGCCTTATGGTCATATAGCACTTTTCATTTAGAAAGAACGTCACATACCTACCTATGTGACCCTTAGATAATACAAGAGGAGCAGATCATGTTAGATCTCCTTTTCACAAGTGAAGATATATAAATATTTTTGTGTGTATAATACAAGAGGAGCAGATCATGTTAGATCTCCTTTTTACAAGTGAAGATATATAAATATTTTTGTGTGTATAATACAAGAGGAGCAGATCATGTTAGATCTCCTTTTTACAAATGAAGATATATAAATATTTTTGTGTGTATAATACAGCTGTGGTGCTAGGGATCCATCCCCAGGCATTGTATATGCTAAGCACATGGTCCATCAGTGAGCCACCCTCAGCTCTATAGTTTAGCAGCAGGAGGTTAACTGACTTGTTCAAAATTACAGGCAGACGGGAGGACTTCAAGGGCAGTCCCTCCACTTCTCAGGCTTAGATTAGCCTTTACTTCAGGAATATTGGCTTGCCCCTCCCCTATTTCCTCAGTAAACACCACTGAAATCATTTTGAAAGGACTGGAGAGATAGCTCAGAGGGTAAAAGCACTGACTGCTCTTCCCCAGGTCCTGAGTTCAATTCCCAGCAACCACATGGTGCCTCACAGCCATCTATAATGACATCTGATACCCAATTCTGTGTACTGTATACTTAATAATAAATAAATAATTTTAAAAACATTTTGAGAGAAGGCAGCTTTCGTAACTGAGTTCTCAGGGGCTAGGGGGGCAGTCAGGCTCACAGAGTCCCTTGGCCACTAGAGGGCAGGGCCTGAACGGTGCACAAAGCCAGTTCCCCTGAGATTTCCCTCCCAGCAGCTGAAACAGGACTCAAGCACCCCCAGGACACACCACTCTAGTGGTACCCCAACCCCATCCCCAGCCTCACCCCACCCCACTCCACCCCAGCATGCTGCAAACACAGCAATAGACTCTTTACTTCACAAGTCCTTGTTCTCACAGGCCTCTTAAGGCTTCTGGGGTGTCCAAAAAGTGCCCTGCAAAGGATTCCAGTTTAGTGGGATGCCAGGTACCACTTAAAAACACCCGAGTTTCTTAGAAGGACACCAACAGGTCTGGTGCCTGGTCCTGGTGTGTTGGGACAACAGTGGGTAGGACAGGGGCTCTGCTCCCTCTCTCTGGGTTGAGCTTCTGTTCCCTGGCTGTCTTCCTAGGAGAAACAATTAAGGAGAATCTGAACCTAGATAGTAAAAGGAGAGACTGGGTTTATCTAATGTCAGTCATTTAATTTCATTCCATTGACTAGCAGAATAGAGTTCCATAAGGCAAGCCTTGATTGAGGCCCCAGAAAGTTATAGCAGCTAGGTCCCAGATGGAGCCTTCTGGCTCAAGCTGAGCTACAGGAGGAGGCATGGAGAACTGGAAAAGCGAATTCCTTGAGAGGCCTTTTACTTTGGCACCCTTGAGCCAGATATCTCTAGGATATCTTTAGCAGCATTCTTGGACTCTCAGAGAAAGGAGTTAGGGCCATTGGCAGAGGAAGAGCGATAAAGTGCCTTCACATCATCCTTCTCTGCCCACCAGGCCAAACTGTATGGTGAGCAAATAAATAGTAATGACTATCAACCAGTCCTGTCTCATTGATAGAAAAACACATGTTCACAGAAGTTACATGAATTGTGCTCAATCACACCAGAGCTGAGGGAGGGAGTCAGGATGGGAACGCACCCTCTGGCATGCTGCCCCCGGAAGGACCGTCACAGGGAGGGCACTGTCTGCATAGTGTTTGTAGGAGCCAGGAGAGGAACGTCTCACAGGAAAAATGTCGTGGGAAGCAGAGAGACAAAGAGAAAGACATTTGGGGGCCTTTCTGCTTGTTCAGTCGGTCCTCACAACTGAGACATAGTTACGAGGGATAAATAGCAACTATGTATCACTATTGCCATTTTACATGAAGGGAAAAACAGGGTCTGTGGAAACAGAATTTGAACCCAGGGAAAGCCTTGGTGTTTTCCTTTGTTCTAGGCTTCCCCCTAGTGGTGAACACAAGAAGACCGTTCTCATTTTCCTGCCCGGTCAGATCATCTTTGCTGAAATCCCAATTTTTTAAAAAATATTTATTTATTATGCATACAGTGTACAGAAGAGGGTACCAGATGTCATTATAGATGATTGCGAGCCACCGTGTGGTTGCTGGGAACTGAACTCAGGACCTCTGGAAGAACAGTCAGTGCTCTTAACCTCTGAGCTATCTCATCTCCCAGCCTGAAATCCCGAATCTTGCACATGGCTGTAGACTACAATAACTTACAAGACCCATATGAGTGACCAACTTCCTGCATGGAAGTGACCAACAGAAACGGACTGACAAGCATCAGAAGACAAAGGCAGCCTGTGTCCCAGGGGCAGGGGATGGAAAATGTGCCAAGGTAAAGAGGCCCGAGTAGTGAAAACTCCTTTTATTAAAATATAGTTCTTAGGGCTGAAAGGATGGCTTGTGTCGGGGGTGGGAGGTAAAGACACTTGCTGCCAAGCCCGATGACATGAGTTCAATTCCCACATGGTGGAAGGAGAAAACCCATTCCACCATGTTGTCCTCTGACCTCTATATGTACACTGTGTCACACCCCCCGCCCATGCACACAAAATAAATAAATGTAATAATTTAAATATATATATTTCTTCCTCACCAGGGAGGTGTGTGAAGACCAAGGCCAGAGAGGTAAGGCTTCGGAGGACAAAGGCAATGTGTGAATCACTAGGTAGTCAGCACAGTGACTTACAAGCATGGATATGGGTTCAGGGAAGCAGTGACAGGAGGGACCCTGCCATGCAAACATCCCAATAGCTGAACATGTGTGGGTACCATTCTCCTGCTGTGGGCACAGAATGGATGAGATGATCAAGTCTACCTTCACAGAGCTAACTGTCTAGTTAGGGGATAATCATATAAATGCAAAGCTCTGTAGGAGCAAGCACTGATAAATACTGTAGGGGGCAGTGTTTTTTATTGCTGCCATAACAAAAGGACCACAGGGCAACAGAGATTGATTTCCTTAGCACTGGTGCATGTCCAAAATGAGGGATGTGGCAGGGTTGGTCTCTGGAGGCCGCTCTCCTTAGCTCATAGAGAGCAGTCTTACAGTATGGTCCCATGGAATCCCTGTTAGTTTTTTGCACGTGGCGCGTGAATGGAATCTCAACACGGGAAGTACCACACTAGAGTTTATTACAGCAGGGAGCAGAGATGGGGCAGAAGGGAGCAGAGAGAGAAGAAGGGGAAGAAGGGGAAGAAGGGGCGGGCACTCGTGTGAGCCCTTTCTTTAAAGGGGTGGGTGGGCCCATGTTTGCATCGCCACACCCAGGGGGATGATTGACAGTTACATTCCAGGTGAATGGAAGCTTTGGAAATCCTTACAATCCCCCTGTTCAGTGCCCTGATTTCCTCTTCCTAAAAGGACGACGTCATTTTGGGTCAGGACTCACCGATAAGACCTCATTGACCTTGACAATGACTTTATTGTGTCTGAAAGAAGAGGGTCTAGAGCTTCAGCACAGGCATGTTCGGAGGCCCTCAGCAGCTCATGACACAAAACATAAGATAATCTGGGAGCCATCTGGAGAAGGCAGTCAGTGGAGATCAGACCACATGGACATCAGGAAGGGACAGCCTGTGCCATGTTTCTGTAGTAAGGACAGGCTCTGGGCTTCTTGGCACACTCATTTCAAGAGAAGCAAGTCAGACAGGGTTTACATGGGGAAGATGGAGGTCAAGGGCGCAAACTTTCAGTTAGGAAGAATAAGACATAATGACCTGCACAGCATGGTGACCAAGTTAAAAAGGAGTTGTTAGCCTAGTTGTACTTTTGTAACAGAATACCACAAAATGGGCGGATTTTAAAAGAAAGAGTTTCATCTTACATAGTTCTAGAGGATGGGCCACCCAAGATCAAAGACGCCAGACAGTTAGAGCCTGGCTCCCTGCTTCTAAGATGGCAATACATGCATCCTTGAGTGAAGGAATACCATGTCACCACATGACAGAACTGTCCTGGAAGTTCCCTTCTCAACAGCATTCATTCATCCACGAGTTAGAGCTATGACCCACACACCTGCACTCCGGCCACAGACCCCCACACTTTTATCTAGGGTCTAGGTTTCCACATAAAATTTGGACAGGAAAATGCATCCAAATCCTGTCAATTCTGTTCTCCCTAAAAGTATAAATTTTAGTTTTCACCATGTACAAAAGTGACCAAGGTGGTTACATTAGTTAGCTTGATTTAATCAACTCATACTGTTGATTTATGAAGTTAATGGTTTCATACATAATGTACATCAAACATTATATTTTGCCTTGTAAATATAGACTCATTAATGACAACTGAAGTCAAAAGTTACTATTTGGGGGGAAAATAGAATGGCAAGAAAGCAAGGCATTCTGGAGCCACAAGGACATTATGATGAGGACACTTTGAGATGGGGACCAGAGAAACTGAGGCAAAAGAGAATCAGGATTTGACTGTTTTTAAAAGCTGCGCTTGTGCTGGGATAAACAGGGGTAGAAGGGTGGAGAGGTGGGACTGGGTAGGAGGTCTTTCCAGGAATCCAGGTCGGTGGTGTGGGGGAACTCAGACAGAGCTTTGGAAAGGGTCAGCTCTGGGTTTCATCAGAACCCACTGATGATGCAGTGGGCATAGGCTGGGAGCGAGAGAGGAACTCCAGGGTGACCCCAGAGGTCTTGGCTCCGGCAACTACCTCCCATGATGTGAGATGGAAAGGAGGGCTTCAGGGATGGTGGCTTATTGTGGGCCATGAAATGAAAAACGTCCCCAAACTAAGTTCAGGACCCTTCAACACTTAGAGATCAGAAAAGGAGAAGTCAGCAAAGACAGACAGGTTGAGAAAGTGGAGGAAGCAAGAGAGTATCCTGGATGCCAAATAAAGAAAACACCCAGAATGCTGATGAGCCGACTAAGACGACCCAAGATTGGTTATTGAATTTGCCAGAGAGGTCACTGACGATTTTGACAAGGGCTGTCTCCATGGAGCTTGGGAATGAATGCCTAATAAGAAGAATCAGAGATGGCAACTATTTTGAACAGCTTTGCTAGAAAGAAAAATGGCTTAGCTGAAAGATGGGGAGAAATTTTAAGACAGGAGATTTTATAGCTTATTTGTATGCTAATGGGATCTCGTGGTGGAAAAGAACAGACAATGTAGACAGACAAAGCTGGAAGGCTGGCCTGGAGAGGAATGAAGGAAGGTTCCAGTAACAGGAAGAAAGGAGGGGGGACGGGGAGAGAGGAGAAGAGGGGATCACAATTCAGAGATGGGAACATTTTTTTGTTTTTCCTTTCTTAGTGAAATAAGGTTTGCAGCCAACAGCAGAGTGTAAATGGGCAGGACAAGGAAGACAAGATGGGGGGATGTAAACAGATTCAAAAGCAGGCTGATAGCTCGATAGGACTTAATTGATAGCACAGGGTTGATGTGAAACACCGTCAGGTTTCCAGTCAGTGCCTGGAGGGATGGCATCAGTACCTTCCACTCAGGGCCAGATGGGAGGGAAGCCCGTGGGGGCAGGTTTAGAAGAGGAAAGGAATTTTTTCATGGAAGATCCTGACTACAGGACAAGCAAGTGGCCATGACAGTCTGGAGCTGCTGGGCTAGGCTTGAGCACCCCATCTCAGCAAGTGTCTCAGCCAGCAAGGACAGAGAGGCTTTTCTGGTGGATTCTCTGTCTGAGAAGTTGGTGGTTTGAAATCAACTCCTTTGAAACTGATTCTGGGAAAGGATGGGAATGCTGGCAGGGAACAGGAACAGCAGGCGTTCATGGATACTCTGTGGGAGGTGACACTCGCCTTCTTGGCCAAGTCCCTGCCATTTTACGTTAGTGCACACTCATTGTATTATAGTAGTAGTCATCAATATTTGCATGCAATCATACCATGTTTGTTTGTCTCTAGTTACCCTTTTTCTATAGTTGGTCCTCTTTTCACATCAATTATAGATCTATATAACATGTATTAAGATCTACAACTGAGAAAACATTTCTTTCTGAATCTGGCTTATATAGCTTAGTACAATGATCAATGACCTACAGTTCGGTCCATTTTCCTACAAACTATGCCACATTGTTCTTTTTTTTTTTTTTTTTTTTTTTTAAGATTTACTATGTATACAACAGTCTGCCTCCACTATGCCTGTGTGCCAGAAGAGGGCACCAGATCTCATGATAGGTGGTTACAAGCCACCACATGGTTGCTGGGAATTGAACTCAGGACCTTTGGAAGAACAGTCAGTGCTCTTAACCTCTGGGCCACTTTGTTCTTTAGATGGCTGGATAAAGCTAGGTTGTATATGCCTACCATGTTTCCCTCATTTGTTCCTCCACTGATGGATGGATTCAGTCTGTTTCCATATCTTAGCCATAGAAAGCATGGTTGTACACGTGTCTCTGGGGTACGCTTCAGGAAAACACTCACAGTGTAATTGCATTATGTGGCAGATCTAGCTTTAGTTTTTAGAGGAACATCTTTGAGATTTCCACACAGGCTAGTTTGTTCCCAACAGCAGCATGTATGGGCTCCTTTGCCCACATCCTCACCAGAGCTTGTTGTTCATTTATTTAATTATACCTTTTCTCACCACAATGGAATCTCAATGTGCTTTTCACTTTTTTATGAGTTATGGTTGTTGAACATTTTCCATATACATTAGGGCACTTATCCTTTACTGTCTGTTCATGTGCATGCTGACTGAACTATTCACAGTTACTTTTCTATTGCTGTGGTAAAAGACCATGTCCAAGGCAACTTACAAAAGGAAGCACTCAAATGGGCTTAGGACTTCAGATGGTTCATGATGGCAGAGCAAAGGTTTATCAACAGAAATAGCTGAGAGCTCACACCTTAAGTATGAGACAGAGGTGGGGGACCAGACGAGACTGGAAATGGCAGGAGTCTATTGAAATCTCAAAGTCCATCCCCAGTGACACACCTCCTCCACAAGGCCACACCTCCTAGTCCTTCCCAAGGAGTTCCACCAAACTGGGGACCAAATATTCAAAACACAAGTCTATGGGGACCATTCTCATTTAAACCACAACAGAGTATTGTTAGTTGTGTTGGAGGTATTTAGTCTTTTGGGTTCTCTAGATAAACTAGATATTAATGCCCTGTCAGACTGACAGTGATTTTGTCATCTGTTGTTGCCTCCTCAGCTGTATGGAGGCTTTTTCATTTCATGCAATCCCCTTTGTCAATTTCAACTTCTTCTTGAGCTGTGGAATCCTATTCAGAAAATCCTTACTTATACCTCTGATTTCATGTTTTTCTCTCACTAACAGACAGGGCTCTAATGCCATTGCTCCATTTTAAATTGATTTTTGTACAAGGTGATAGATAGGGATCTAGTTTCATTCTTCTATCTATGAATATCCAGCAATATTTTTTAAAACTTGACTTTTCTGCAGTGCATCTTTGTCAAGAGTGCCTGTACCCACATAGGCTTTTCTGGGTCTTCCACTTCATCCCGTTAGTTTGTGTGGTTTTGTGCCAGTACCATGCTAGGTTTGATACTATGGCTCTGTATTGGTACCACCAGAATTGCTTTTTCTTACTGCTTTGGCTATTCAGGATCTTTTGTGCTTCTGCATGTTTCAGGGTGGTCTCTTCTGTTTCTGTGAAGACTGTACTGGAATTCTGAGGGGTTTGCAGTGAATCTATGAACTGCTTTTGATACTATGTCCATTTTCACAATACTAAGACTGTGGATCTGTGAACATGAGAAGCCCTTCCATCTACTGTTCTAAGGTCTTCATTGTAGAGGACCATTCTAGTTTGCTTTCTATTGCTGTGTAAAACCAAGACCAAAAAGTGACTTGGGAAGGAAAGGGTCTATTTCATCTTTATATGTCCAGGTCACAATCTATCACCAACATACTTAAGGTGGAGACACAAGCAGACACCATGGAGGATGCTTCTTACTGGTTTGCTCCTGGTTATCGCCCACCCTTCTTTCTTATACAGCCGGGACTCTCTGTCTTAGGGAAGGCACTACCCTCAATCTGGACCCTTCCACACCAATCAGCAGACGAGACAATTCCCCACAAGCCAGTAACAGACCTATCTAATCTGAGCGGTCCCTCCTTCAGTTGAGGGGCCCCCTTCCCAGGTACTTAGTGACAATGCAATCTAGCCAGGACAAGCTCTCTCATTTCTTTGATTAGTTTTCTTACTTTTAAAATAATTTTTATTTTTGAGGCTATTTTTTAAATATTTATTTTTATTTTATGTGAATTGGTGTTTTGCCTGCATGTATAACTGTGTAAGGGTGTCAGATCTTGGAATTACAGACAGTGGTTAGCTGCCACGTGGATGCCGGGAGAGGCTGTTGTGATTGAGACTCTCTTCTGCCTGTCCTATTTGTGAGCCCTTTGACCAATGCTGAACTTGACTATTCTCATGTCTACTCAGACCCAGACAGAATTTCCCAGAAGTCTTCCCTGTGTAGCCCCTATCAAGAGGAGCAAGTTTGTTCTTATGTTCAGAACACCACACAGATATAATACAATGCTGTAGCTTAAGAAACACTGCAAGAGGGCTAGAGAGCTGACTCAGAGGCTAAGAGCACTGGCTGTTTCTCCAGAGGTCCTGAGTTCAATTCCCATCAACGACATGGTGGCTCACGCAGGCAGACCACTGTATACTTAATATATCTTAAAAAACAAAAACCACTGCACTATAAGCCACTGATTTACTTACAGTCTTCTTCCACTGAACTATACCAGCAGAACATGCTGCCTTTCTCATAACCATGAATAGAGCCTGAGTGAAGCCAACAGAAGAGCTTGAAATTCCAAAGCAACACAACTCTCCAAGCTCACACCAATGCTGTGACCTTAGGATTCAGTTACAAGGATGGAGAGATGGCACAGTAAAGAACACTGGCTACTCTTCCAGAACAGGGTTTGGCTCCCAGCACCCACATCTAATCTTGTTCTAGGAAATCCAACACCTTCTGGCTTCCATGAGGCACCAGGCATGCAAATGGGAGCAGATTTACATACAGGCAAAAAATTCACTCACATAAAATAAGAAATCATGTCACAAAGTAGAGAAATCTCCTTTGATCTCAACATGATACTCTCATATAAAGGCACTTTATTTAAAAATCAACTTGTCTGTGTAAATAAGTCACTCTCCAAATTCTATTGTTCGAGCTTGCGAGCAGAGCAGGTGGTACTTCTCTGGGCTCGCAGCATAAACTGACATGGTGTTCAAGAACTTGTCCAGGGGACAAAGCTTGCCGGGGCAGCCTCGTGGTACTTGCTCCTGTGGAAGAAACAGAACTCGGCAGGTCAATAGAGGACCCCACCCTTTGGCTGTCTTCAATTGAGCCCAGCAGCCTCACCCAAGCAGTATGTATGAGCACACACGTAACAGCCAGGAAGGTACCACCACATGCTACCTGCTGAATAGACTGGGAAAGCCTAGCTGAGTTCTCGCCCTGAGTTGGAAGAGCTAACAGCCAAACTCCTGGAGAGTACTCAGCTTCTCTCCTGGGCATCAACAGTGATGGGTCAGCCAAGACACCAAGAAGCTGGCAATAAAGACACTTCAATGGCTTCCTAAAATGGGCCTCACAGTCAGGATGTACTGGCATCACAGTATGCCTGGCAAGCACACTCGGGAAGGCTGGAGAGTAGCCCTGTTCCTGGAAGGACTCTGTAACAAGCCTGAGATATAGTCAGTTGTATCTTGCTACGGCAGGCCAACTACTGCCCTAGGCTCTCAAGATGGTTGAGGCTACCACTTGGGACTCCACCGGGCGTGAGAAGAGACACCTGACACCTCAGTGATCTTACCTCCCCGCCGTAATAGAGCTGCACAAACCACTCCTTAGATTCCTGATGCTGGTACAGTTCTATGGTCAGGTCAACAGCAAACGGAGGCCATTTGTGGTCAAAAATCCCCAAGGCCATTAGGATAGGCATGAGGGTCACATCATGTGTTGCATACAGGTACAGCTTCCTGCAAGAAGAAAACAGTTCTCCACAACTGCTTGCTTTGAGATGAGGAGGTCAAGATGTTGCCATTCTCTGAGTGAAAATCAGCAGCTGCCTCAGAAACAAAGGGCAACTAGCAGACGGCTGAGCTGGTTTAGACTCCTCTGAAGCAGGTGGTGAGAACCCTGCCCCTAGTCATGCCTCATGCAGAAGAACCGCTAGGGTAACTCCCCCTCCACCCCCCACGATGCCAGAATATCTCTCTTCAGGATAACCAAGGACTTTCCTGGCTCTCAACCTAGGAGACTGGTACCAGATCCTTCCTCAGACACAAGACAGAGAGTGGCAAGGTGGAGAAAGGTGTGACATGACAGTGCCACTGCAGTGTATGAGGGACAGAGACAACATGGTACTGTTTGAAATCCGGCTCCGAGTCCCAGGCCTGCTTCATCCCTAGGAGCTCAGCTCCCTGCACTCCCACACTCACTGTATGCCTCTAGCCCTGTTCTCTCGACTCCTCCCCCTACACGCCCTAGCAGTACACGGCATTAAGGGTATCTAGCTCGAGCTCTGCCTTGGTAGGAAAAGGGGGGCACTGAGACCTAAGCAGGACACCGCTGGTAGAGTACAACTTGCTGAGCAAGTGCCCAGGACACATGACATTTCAAATCTGGCCCAGGCTAGTATCCCCAGGAAAGTTAGCCATTTCCAATAATTTAAAATGTACAATCATCATCATATGTTCTGTATACTGACTAAAGGATCTGAACTAAGTCATTGCTTTGGACTATTAAAATATCAAACCAGTGTGACACTAATGTATCCAGTTAACCAGTGTGATACTAAGGTATCCAGTTAGTTTTCAAATAACTCTGAGACATTGAAATACAAACATGCTAGGAAAACTACAGCAGGAGGAAAAGTGAAACCATTGTAAACTGCTCGAGGACCCACGGCCTGGGAAGCATATCGCTGGGGCCCCCCCTGTGGTCAGAAGCCCCATGGCTCTCCATGGCATAAGCATTCGCTGTGCTGGGTACCTGGTCTTGCTGGGTATGGTCGTGGGGTCCACAGCTTTGAGCAGGTTTCCCTTCAGGACGTGTAGGAATGGGCCCACTGCCATCTGGATACTTTCCCTGTAAGACGTGAACAACATTGGAGCCTCTCAGCATCCATGAGAGGCAGAGGCATCTCAGGAGCACGGTCAGATGGAGTAGGGAAAAAAATGGAGAAACAGCATTACATCAACTTAGAGGGTTCTCGGTGACAAGACTCCCAACAGTAAAAATATCAGGATGCACAGCTACCGTGAACGCTACTCAAACAGCCAGGGGGTTGGAAGCTATAAAGGACCAGGCCCTGGACTAGGATATGGCTCAGAGGGTAGAGGCCCTTACCTCCGAGCCTGTCAGAAATGAGGAAGCTATGTAATGAAGGGAACAACTAGCACCCAAAAGGGGTCCTCTGACCTCCACATGTGTGTACACCATACCCATGCATGTGCACACACAATAAATAAATGTGAAAAAAAAAAGTACGCCTTGAGAAAAAACCAGCAAGGCTGGGAAGGGCAGAGGTGAGCAGACTCAGAGGCCCCAAAGGCCTCTGGGAAAGCACTCAGGAGGACACCGGCTAACTGCTGCTGCACGCGCTTTGCAAGCTCAGAGCTATGCCCCCATCCCCTTCATTCTGGGTCATACCATGACCCCAGGCAACTGCAATGCAACCCGAACCCTCACAGTACTGAGCAGAACAAAAAAAGCCTGGCAAGTGACAGAAGGTTTATTTGTGTGTCTCAAACTATTTATTAGGGCGTGTTTTAAAAACTAAAACACAACCTACCAGAGAAATCACATAAAGGAGAGGCTGACACAATCAGTGTAGGACTATGTTAGAAACTGAATGGTAAGGAATGGATGATGGGGAGGCATCCAACACTGTATGTGACATGCACCGGCCAGGTACAGAGGCCACAGACAACACAGACTGCCTTGCAACATTGTGCCACTTGTCCTTGAAGGAAACATCAGTTTTATGAAAGGAATATAAATGGAAAGAACATGGGTGAGAAGAAATCACGCTGTGGTGTAGCCAAATTACAAGCTGCCTGCCTGTTCCCATAAAGTTTTACTAGAACATACCCATGCCCATTCGTGTGCATGTTACCCATAGCTGCTTCATGAGGCATAAAGACGAGGCTCATAGCCCGGGCAGGCATGGCCCACAGACCCTGAGGTATTCACCAACTATGTTATGTGTGGACCGGCAGAAGGGAGGGCTGGGAGCGGCAGTTCAGGTTCGGTGGGATCGATCACTTCATCAACAAAACTTGGAAGCTGCTGAGTCTCAGGGTGTGGCAGCTGTACAGATGGGCATCCTGACTCCAAGCCAATGTGACCAGGGGCTCTTTTCTGAAATGTTAACTGTTCCCCTCCCCCAGCACAGCCCCAGATTATCCCTTCCCTTTGTCTTAACTGCTTCCAAGGTACCTATTCTTGGTACAAATTGAATGCTCTTAATCAGGAAAAAAAAAAAAAAAAAGCAATGGGCATTGCACAACAGAATCCCACCTACCAACAAGACACAGCAAACGAACCAGAGGATCTGAGAGCAAGTCCTGGCTGTGCTCCTGCCAAATGAGCTCAGAAAAAGTAGCCAGCTGCCTCAGCCCAGTCCTCCCTCTCAAGCAGTGCAGGAATCAAAGCAGGGCTTGGTGGATTGTCTAGTCCTTTACATACGAAAGCAGCAAAGAATAGCCAATACCTCCCACCCAGCGAGAACGCAGAATTATTTGTTAACTGAGCTTTGGTCAACTGAGTGTAGCATTAGGACTCCTTCTTGTAGCTTCACTCAGTCTTTTAAAGAGCGAACTAAGAATATGAGGCTCAGTGGAGGTCCAGGTCACCAGGCCCAGCTCAGAAGAGCAAAGGCCCGAGGGTAGGCTAGCAGAGAGGTTTTCACCACTTCGTACACAGATGCCAGCTGGCAGGTGTGAGGTGGCCTGATGACACCCCTGAGCCCCGCCATTGACCAAGTCTGACTTGAGGAGACCCCTCACCTGTCACCTCTCACCTGTCTTCCTGCTGTAGCACATACAAGGCTGTGTCCACAGCTCTCCGCTCAATCATCTGGGCAAACCTCTTCAGCGCTGGGCAGCTTAGGAGGCTGTGCACCTGTAAGTGTTAGCAGCAATGTCACAGGAAAACACTTCAAGCCAAAGGACACCAGACAGCTTCCACGTTTCTTCTTGGGTAGTCTATGTCCCCAAGACCCACTAAACTTTGCATTGAGATCTATAGGCATTGAATTGTTGTCTTTTTTAAAAAATAGACTTATTTATAGTTTCTGTGCATTAATGTTTGCCTACATGTATGTCTGTGTGAGGGTGCAGATGCCCTGGAACTGGTGTTACAGTTGGGAGCTGTCACTGGGAATCGAACCCAGGTCCTTTGGAAGCAGCCAGTGCTCTTAACTGTTAAGCCATCTCTCCAGCCCCATATAGGCCTAGGACTGTGACAACCACTTCACAATCCATAATGGCTCCCATGCACTTCCAAGTTTAAAAACTAACAATTTTTAACTTTCAAAAAAGAATAAAATATAAGTCTAAGAATTAAAAAAATTCATTTGCTTTTTGTTTTCCTTTAATTGATTTTAGAAACTGTATGTCATATAAATACTTTTTTTAAAAAAAAAATTTATTTATTTATTATGTATACAGTACACAGAAGAGGTTACCAGATGTCATTATGGATGGTTGTGAGCCACCATGTGGTTGTTGGGAATTGAACTCAGGACCTCTGGAAGAACAGTCAGTGCTCTTAACCTCTGAGCCATCTCTCCAGCTCCCATATAAATACTTTTTATGAACCTTTGCCATATAGTCTTAAATTTACTACACATAAAGACAAGGCACAGGGATGCCTGGGAGGCATTGTCATTGTTGTAAGAGAAGGAAAAAGACTCTGCACTGGCTTTGGGCATCATCCTTTCAATCTACTATGTGATGCTATCATTGCATAAAATGTAATATATTTCAATGCATTTTAATAATATGTACATATTACATAAAATGTTATATGCATTCATAAAATGTATTATGTACAATATGTTTTTAGTATATAAGAAGATTCTATGGCTAAACCAATGTGAGGAAAACAGACTAGCAGATTAACCAGATTACATTACAGACATCTCAGAATTTTACAGTGACTGATATTGATCGACTGTGAGTGTGTATGTGTGCATGTATGTATGTAAGTGTGTGAGAGTGTCAGGGGTAAAGGGATGCACTGCCACATTGAGCATGTGAAACTGAGAACAGCTTGTGACCATCCGTTCTGTGGGTTTGGGGAATCAAATGCAGACTGTCTGGCTTGGAGGTGAGCATGTCTACCCACTAAACCATGCTACCAACCCAAGATTTAAAAACAAATACATTTACACACACACACATACACACACCTACCTATATTCTAGGCAGGATTTCACGATATAAGCCAGGCTAGCTTCCAACTTTTGATCCTCCTGCCTCAGAATCTTAAATGCTGGGGATTAAAGGAATGTGGACCACATCTAGCTCAGATTTTTAAAATATACTGATAGTCATACCGCCTCTCTAAAAAGTGACACAGTAAAGAGGGGTCCCAGAGGTTTTGGACCCTAAGAAATGCTAAATGTAAAATGTACACAGAGAGCATGGCAGGTGGAACGCACCTGTAACCACAGCTCTCAGAGAAAGAGTTGGCAGCAGTTCTTAGACACTGCAGAGTCAGATGCTGTTTCAAAGAAAGCAAAGCCGGGGCTGGAAGGAAAGGTCACCGAGTAAGGTGTTTGCCGTGTAGGCCTGAGGACCCGAGTTTGATCCCCTGAGCTGGCTGTGGTGGGATGGGCTTCCATTCCAGTCCTGGGTGGGGGGTGGGCACAGACAAGTGGATCCCTGGAGTCTCCTGGGCAGACAGACTAGCATACTTGGTAAGCTTCAGATCAATTAGAGACTGTTTCAAAAACCAAGATAGATGTCTCCTGCAGAAGGACATCTGTGGTTGTCCTCTGGTTTCCATACACGGTGAAGATGTACACATAGAAAGATGCTATCTATGTTCTTTAACATACTGTATACTCACAACCATACCCCGAACAGGTCTCTACTTTTCCAAACACAAACAGGTCAGGTACTGTAGGAAATAGACTTTCAGAACTACATCTAGAACTGACTGTCTGGGTCCTGGGGGAGGAGTCATGATTGTTCCAATCCCTCCTTTTTTGTTCTGGGCCCATTGGTCCCCACATCCACCTCATTTGCAAATCCTATTACATCAGCCTCAGCCCAGAGGGCTTCCAGCCACCTCTAAGTTAGGAGCCAGCTCATCCCCATGACTCTCCAAACCCAGCACCCAGGGAAAACAGCTACCTCACCTGCTCAGCAGCCACATTGTCCAGAAGAACAAAGAAGTCCACTTCATCACTACTGCTGATGCCCACGCCTGCCTTCACCTTTTCCAAATCCTCAGAGACCCCTGGTTGCAAAACAGCAGTCTTCTTTCGGTCTCTGCCAAAACCCACAAGCTCTTCTGTTATGACTGTACAGTGATCATTAATTTACAAAATGTGTTCAGCATTTATGATCCAATGTAATCCTTACAACAACCTGCTGTAGTTAGCAATATTATTCCCATTTAACAGGTGAAAAAAATTAAGGCTCTAAGAAGCTAAATGACTTATAAATGTAAGTTAGCAAGAATTAGGCCTAGAATAAAAGGCTAAATTTTCCAAATCCCATTCCTTTGATGTTTCTACCTATTTTGCCAAAACTAATGCATAACTCAGATCTGTGTGGAAACCCCATTCTTTCTGCTCTGGAATACAGTCTTAGTGCACCCTAGAAATGCCTGAGCACTGGCAGATGCCAGCAAGAACAAGAAAAGTCTGTTACCTGGTCTTCTCTCTCAGGACTAAGCAGTTCTGATAGTTGGGGTACAGGACTTCAGAGCTTGCCTCATCGGTTTGGATGATGACAGATCCTGGAAGGAGGAAGGAAACACAGGTGGTAGGGTCTCAGCTCACTCTTCCAGACCTCCACTCCTGCCTTCTGGTCTGTCTGTCTGCAGAGCTCATCTAAGCAGCAGATTTTAAGGTCATTTGTATAGGCAGTTCCTGCCTTGGTTCTGTTTACAGTCCTCCAAGCAATGGATAAAGGAGCAGCTCTGTTCTGGCCAGCACAGACTAGAACAGGCCCAGACCAGGGTCAGACCGGTGTATCCCTGACTCAGTCCAAAGATTCCCTGCCCCGGGCCCAACCAGGACCAGCACTTGGGCATTCTAATATAGAAAGGCTGGCTCTACTTCATCACAATTGGGTTATTTTCTTGTTTCCCAAAATTCACTTCCATAGACCAATACAATGATTTATTATAAGGCCACCATCAGCTTAGCTCAGAACCCACCGTGGATCAAAGTGGATCATTGATTTTTCAAAGCAACAGAACATCCCTCTACAGCCCACCCCTATCCACTCATTATTATATAACAAAATAAAGAAACATGTTAGTGTCCACAAGGTAGGGGCCCAAAGCAAAGCCCATGTGCATGACCCTTATTGCTTGTAGCTCCTGGGAGCCCTCTGGGGAATTCTGGGGTCCTGTAGGATATGTTCAGAAAGTAACAGATTTAAGACTGGGCATGGTGGTGCAAAATTATCTCCCTAATACTTGGGAAGTAAGAGCAGAAGAACCAGCTATTCAAGACCAGCTTCCAGTACATACTGAGTTTGAGACCAGCCTGGGCTACATAAGACCTTATCTCAAACAGACACACAGACACGCACACACTCAATCACATAGCACACACCCACACAAACATCCGCTCCCACACACAGCATCAGTGAGAAGGCTCAGTGGGTAAAGGCACATCACCAAGGTGACAACATGAGTTCTGTCCTCCGAGCCCACATCATGGAAAGAGAAAGGACCTCTACAAGTTATACCCTGGTATCCACGCATAGATCATGGCACACACATGTGAAACACAGAAACATACATAGCCAGAGTTTGAATCCCACCTATGACATCTCCAGATCTGGACTCCTGGGCAAGCTACTCTGCCTCCTTGCATTAGTTCTCTATCTATAAAAGGCGTCTGCCCCACAACAGATCAAAGTTCTTAAAACAACGCTTTATGTGTTGATAATAACCACAAGTGAACCTCTAATGTACACTACAAACCCATATCCACCTGCCTGTGATGGCAGGAGACTGGAATATAGCTAATGGTAAATAAGGCGCACCTAGCAGACACTCAGATCAGTGTATACTTAACAAATGACTGACAAATGGAGCAATCTTAGGCTCCCTGTACAGCCTGCTGCCTTCCAGCTTACACCTAGCCAACTCTGGCACTCTGCAGGGTTCTATCCCTAGAGCCATTTTGCAGTTGTACTATTCTGCTAGTGGCAGCAGCCTCTACAGTCCTTGGTACGAAGAAAGGCACAGATTATCTCTGAGGGAAGTCCCACTGGGCTACCAATAATCCAGGAAGTCATCTGAGGCAGTGGTCACCCTTCCTGCTAGAACCTGGGGCATCTTCAGTCTGCAACTGGCCTGTGGAGAAGGGTCCACAGGAGACTCGGAAGCTTCCTCCTGAGCTACACCAACTGTTTCTGAGAAGGGGACATTTCCCTTTTGGAGGTAAGCAAGGGAGAAACTTTCAGGAGGCTTTGTGGATCATTTTGAAGCCTGATGGTTCCCACAAAGGGGCAGCCTGCCCTGTCTGCCTGGCCTGCTAGCCACACTGTGTGAGGTGGCTAGGAGCAGCCCCCAAATCAGTTAAGGGGTAGCCAACATCCTCTGGCCTGATTGTCCTACTGCTCTTCAAAGTTTGACAGAAACTTTATTTCCATTTAAGATACTTCTAGAAGCAACAAAACAATGTTTCCTATATAGTTGCAATTGCTTGTTAGATCCTACAGTTAGGTCATGACTAATTCAGAAGAGTGATTATATGTGAATTCGAATCGATTACAAATGACAAAAATGTAGCTTCATTTGGTGGTCAAAGATTCAAATTCTGTTAGGGTTTGAATCCCAGGCTCCTGTTTTGGAACACTGACAAAGGAGCCTGGCTGTCTAATTAGTAGAGGCAGGCCTCGAGATGCTATACCGGCCTCTGGCTCAGCATGTGTCCTGGCCTGTCACAATGTAAAAATACACCACCTCATACTCAGGCAGCCACAGATAGAAGAGACACAGAGGGGCCTCTGCAGGCTATTCCTGCTTCTCTGCTTCTGGTAACACACCTTCCTGTCCACAGCAGGCTCCAACGCTCTGAGCGCACAAGCCAGAACAAACCAGTCTTCCCTTTCCGTCAGGCCACAGCAATGTGACAGTGGCTAACATAAGTCTCACATGGATGCAGGAAGGAAGAAGAAATGCAGCCCTTGTGGGAAAAAGTTTTCAAATCAACAACCATAATCATTCACTGATTAAATGTTAAGACTCAAACTCAACAACTTTCTCTACGAAGAAAGGCTTAGTAGAAAACACCTTATGCAGCCTAGTCCCGGCTGAGGGTTAGTTATCATTAAGATGGGAGCAATGACAGTTGCCCTTAGTCCTAGCTAAGTCTCAACCCCCGTGTTCAGTGTGCCTCACTAATGCTCACAAGATTAGACAGAGTCACCTCTACAGCTTGTGTGGAAGCCCAAGGAATCAGGAGTGGAGGTACACACAACTTCTGTTCACTGTGGAGATCAGGCTGGCCACAGCAACAGAATGATGGGTGGTGAAGGACCCCCTGCAAGATGAACATCTAGAAGTCATGTGGGCAGGAGTGAGGAAGAAAAAGGGGTTGGGAAATGAGAAGAAAGAACTCCTCTGGCACAGGGGTGACTTCAAAACACAAACACAAACCTTTCTGATGTTGGAAAAGCCCAGCCAGCAAACACCGAGTAGATTCCAGATTCCGAAATATGTTGGTGGAGCGAACACTGGAGGGAAATGAACATGCAGAGGCAGAGATGCTCACACAGGAACGCAGAACAGCTGGCAATGGAGTGGTGTAAACCTCTCAAAACCACATACGGGGCATCATGGGAAGGAAGCCTTTCCTCTCTATAGACTGGCTGCCCCTAGCGACCTGAAGGCCAATGGCTGTGACTTACAGTGACTACCCATTCATAGAAGCTTATGGCATAAGGGTAACTGCACAGTGGAAAGCTGTCCCACAAACCACCTCGGATGAAAGTGGGGACAGAACAGGTTATACAGCTCAAGACCCTAAGTGAGTATCTTCATGTCTATAACTCACAAGACCTCTTGTGGGTTGAAGACAGGCGATAGAAAGGGAATGTCTTCCACATAGCTCTTCCTCAGTCTCTCTCCCAGGGCAAACATCTGCTGCATGCCCACCTTCGTCAGCTGCCCAGCAAACATGCCACCCTAAAGTGGGGTACAGAAAAAGAGAATAGAAATTGGATACTTGACAGCTCAACTCAGCCCAGAGAAAATCCAAAGCCCGAAGCTCTGTGGTGGATGTCACTTACCTTCAGGGTGGTCTTGTGATATTCAGAGTCATAAGGAGAATGAGGTTTCGGGCCACCAGTTAGATTGGTGACGGTGTAATCAAACTTAGTCTGAGGTGGAATCTCTAAAAGCTTGGGGTTCCACTCTACCTGTTGTGGCCATTAAAAAAAAATGACATTTAGTGAAATAAAAGGTCTTGAAACTCACAGCACTAATACCCTGTGGCCTCTGGAGTACATGACTAGGATTACTTGACAGTAGGCCTATAACCTCACCTTGGAAAGGAAGGAAAGAAATTTGAGCTGTATCTCCAACTAAAGAAAGATTTGCTGTTCCTGGTGTCCTTAGCTCAAGTCCTATTTGTGACACACTAAGACTCACAGTTACAAAGCTGCTGTCACACTGAACCCATTTGACTAAAAGGGAGAAGTAGCCTGGCCACTTGGTGTGCAGCTACTCAGTGATTGAGTGCGTGAATGACTGAGTGGGAAAGTGAATGAATTAAACACAATCTCGGGGACTACCATGTTAATAACAATTTTCCATGCCCCACAGCCACATCTGGGACTCTGATTAATGCCCACTGTTACCATTGCCTGTTTCCTGTTCTCTAACTTGGAAAAAAGTAGTTGCCATCTACAGTCAGTCACCTTTGGTCATCCTTCAGTCCTTGTAATCTGGTGCCTGCCTCAACTGATTTTTAAAGCATAACAGGTCTCACACACCTCAACCAACCCCTGAGACTTATTCCGAGGAGTCAGATGGGATGTTTTGCCAGTCAGCAGTTCTTTTTTTTTTTTTTTTTTTTTTTAACTTTATTTATTTATTTGCCTTGGTGTTTGCCTGGAACTGGAACTACAGACAGTTGTTAGCTGCCATGTGGGTGCTGGGAATCGAACCCGGGTCCTCTGGAAGAGCAGACAGTGCTCTTAACCACTGAGCCATCTCTCCAGCCCAGCCAGTCAGCAGTTCTTACCTTCCTGATGCTTTGACCCTTTACTACATCCTCATGCTGTGGTGACCCACAGCCATAAAATTTTTGTTGCTACTTCATAACTGTTATTTTGCTACTATTATGTACTGGAATGTAAATATCTGTGTTTTCTCATGGTTTTAGGGGACCCCTGTGAAAGGGTCATTTGACCCCCAGGTTGAGAACCGATGCTCTATCTAGTTCAGACACCGGCTCCTTTTCCTAACCCACTAATTCTCAATGTGAACACAGCTACGCACCCTAAAACTGAAACCTATGACTCCCCATTGTCACAGTCCTTGAAGCAAACTGTCATTCACAGCATGTAATGAAGAAGCTGTGGCCAGGGCCCTGACCTTACACAGCAGTTTCACTGGCTCTTATAAGCCTTCATCAAATTACACTAGGCAAGCTCCTTTACTAGGCTGTCCTGTCCTGTCCCGTAGAATAGACTAAGTCATCTATTGGTTTTCTAGTCTGGATGCTATTAACAGTTCTGATAGTCTCAGGTAACCTGATCTAGCCTTTCCTGGGTCTTCAGCTTAGAGAACGCAAGCCATGAATGGAAATGCTAACAATGATGCAGCAGAAGTAGGTCTGTCCTCCAAGGTACCAAATACAGCTGCCACAGCTCAGAGCCCATCCAGTTCTTCTGGCTGCAAAGTCAGGAGAAGTTTCAGAAGGAATGACATTTGCAAAAGGGATGCAGAGAAGCAAGCACCACAACTGTAGGAGTGAACCTCAGAACAGTACATAAGCGCAAAGTGCAGGTTTTGCAGCTGAAGTAGCAGTAGGTGCCCAGAGCCCCACATGGCTCCACAGAGCAGGATGAATGCCAATGGCGCATGCCACAACTGCAACTGACATAAAAGAGCCGGTTTTAACATGTCTGCGAGACCTACAAGATTCCATCTGAGGCAGCAGGAATAGAGGAAGTGGGTGGACACAGGCTCCATTGGGGTGGGGTTGGGAGGTAAGCAGGAAGAATAAGGTTGAATATGGCTTTGGTTTCGAGCTTGGGTGGCTACAAGCATATGGCCAGGATGCATATACACCCTGACCAAAACTAAGACAGAGCGGGCCAGCAGGAAAGTTGTGATCACTTGGAGTCCGATTAGGATAAGCTACCCCCTTTGCATTCCGGGGACTCTCAGCACATTTCTGGGAGTCAGTAAGGTCCGGATGATTCATCTCTCTCCTTCAACATATGTAAATTCTCTTTGAGCTGAGACTAAGCCTCCATTCTGGTTATTAAGTCCGGTGTGAAGCACAAAACCCCACACACAGGTCCCCATGGCCATTCAGATTCACTGGGTAAGCTGTGAGCACACTAACCAGCAGAGGACCTTTAGCGTTTCCCATGAACAATTCCTGATGTCTAGGTCATGTGGGTCTAAGAAATGTTCATGCATGAATGAATGACATATCCATTCATATGTGCTGCCCTCTCCACCACTGCACACTCATCCTCATTCCACTGTTCAGAGTCTGAGTTGTAAAGACACATGAAAGCAGACACAGTGAAGGGAGATGAGGGCATGACTGCTTGGAGTCCAAGGCCAAGCTCAGCTACACTAGCGAGCTTGAGGCCAATCTAGGCTTCAAAGAGCCCATTTCAGAGGAAGGGGGAGAGGGAGAGACTAACTTGATAATTTTACTTCATATATAGATACACATATAAACACATCATCTTTAAAGAAAAATTAGGGAGCTGGAGAAATGGCTCAGTGGTTAAGAGCACTTACTGATCTTCCAGAAGTCAAGAATTCCAGAAGTCCCAACATCTATACGGAAGCTTATAACCTTCTACAACTCCAGTTCCAGGTGATTTAATGCCCTCTGGCCTCCATGGCCACCAGGCACCCTTGTGGTGCACAGACACATGTCAAGGAAAACATATATATACACATAAACTAAAAGAAAAAAAATCTTTAAAAAAAGATTAGATAATAGCAAAACCTAAAATGTAATTTAAAGTAACTAATTCAAAGTAAGTAGAAAAGTCAGCAACAAACAAGTGTAAGACAGACATAAGAGCAGCCATAAGGCTACTGACAGCTGCGTGTGGTGAAGCTTCACACTCTCGTGGGGAACTAGAGTCTGGACTAAACTGTCCAGCTCTCAGAACACCATATAAACATCCACCACAGCACATCCCAGGTAAAAGAAAAAGGTACATAAAACAACACCAAAACCTTCCAGGTGATGATTTTAGGAAAAAAGCAATGGTTTTAAACCTTGGTTATACTTGAGGCATCATAAGGAATTGTTCAGTTTCTGATGTCTGAGCCTCATTCTGGCCCAATCAAACTTGGATTTTTATGGGGTGGGGTCTCCACTTCCCAACACTATTGAGCCCAGATAATCATAAAGCTCCAAAGAAGAGATGTTCTTGCAATGCTTGGATACCTTGCATCAATTAAATCTGTATCTGCCAGAAGACCCAGGCATCATGCATACTTGTGTGTGTGTGTGTGTGTGTGTGTGTGTGTGTGTGTGTGTGTGGTGTGTACATCTGAACACCACATGTCTACCTCATGGCACACTGCTCAGAGCTGAGATATCCTTGGAACTAGATATACAATTTAGAACAGCCAAGCAGATGCTGGGAACTGAACCAGAGTCCTTTACAAAAGCAGTAAGTGCTCATAACTTCTGAGTCACTGCTCCAGACCCCCAGGAATGAATACTACCCCAGTGAATTCAATGTCCTGCCAGGATCAACCCAGAGGAACGAATGAACTAGCACATCTCAGCTGAGCTTTAGGCAGGAATTAAGCAACTGCAGTAGGCTGAACTTTATGTTATAAAAGTTGAAAGCAGAGCCAAGAGGGTTTTTTGTTTTTTGCTTTGCTTCAAAATAAATTTGGAGTTACCCTGAAGGTCAGAACTATGTTAACAGGTTCCATAATCGTATTTCCAAAGCACAATCTTTTGGCAGGACAGAACAACTGTTATCCAAACCATAAGAAAACAGCAAAACATCTCTTCTTAAACAATGCTACTTCCTAAGGGTCTGTGAGAAGGTGGAAATGATAACATGTTTATCGATAAACCAGTCAGAAATCAGAAAATGTAGCAAAGGTAGTTTTATAATTGTTGCCACATAGCCTGTTCTGACAATAGCAGAATAGAAATGTCAGTAACCATGGATATTAAAAAGAAAACTTGAGAGAAGGTATCCAGAAACAAGTCATAGAAGGCTGGTGACATTTACTCACAGAGATTGGTTCCACCCCCAGCTTCTTATCCAAGAGAACTAGACACGTCTAAAGCTTCTAAACTGTCCGGCTTTCAGAATTCCGTATAAACATCCACCACAGCACATCCCAGGCAAAAGAAAACGGTACTAGGGCTGGAGAGGCAGTCTAGCAGCCAAGAGCGCTTGCTCTGAGGTCACAGAGTGTTCTTAGCCGTTGCATCATGTGGCTCATAACAACCTACAACACCAGTTCCAGGACAACCAATGCCTTCTTCTGCCTTCTCAGGCACCGGGGCCTGTAACTATATAAAGAAAAAGTAATGAGGCAGGCCATGGTGGCACATGCTTTTAATCTCAGCACTCAGAAGGCAGAGGCTGGTGGATCTCTATGAGCTCAAGGCCAGCCTGGTCCACAGAGTGAGTTCCAGGACAGCTAAGGCTACACAGATAAACTTTGTCTCAAAAAACCAAAACGGAAAAAAAGAAAGAAAAGACAATTAACTGGGATTCTCATTATCTCCACCATAAAGGTGTTAAGATTCCTATCACATATCCACTGGTGCACACACACACCCCTAAAAGGATTTAATCTTTTTTTTTCATAATTCAAAATGAGGCTGGAGTAATGTACTGAGTATCTTTTCAGTAATGCGCTAAGTGGGGCTGTTCCTCCCAGTCCCTCAACACAGAATAGTAGCACCTTGTCAAAGCGCGCCAATGAAGCCACTTCTACACTGGAATCCACCAGCACAGGCTGGCATGGATAGGCTTGTACAGTCTGTTCACACTGGGTCCAGATCTAGATAGACAAACGTTATTCTCTGCTGTCACTGATAACCTTGTCTAAAACATCCCTACACCTAACACTATAAGAAAAAGAAATAGAGAAGAATGGGGGTACAAAGAGATGGGCTATGTATGTACAAAATAAGAAAACTTAAGAGATCTCATTTTAAAGACCTTACATGGAGGAGGTGGGGATCAAAGAAGCAAAAAATAAATTGAGGTAACTGACAGAAAGTATAGCCATAAAAGAGGCTAACTAGAGACCTGATAATTAAGTGCCTGCTAAAATGTCTTTATGTGAGAAGTCCCCTGGAGGCTTCATGTTTTCATATGTGACCCTCTTTGAAGATTGGATCTTGGGTTGCATAATATGAAGATAAAATTCATAGCATTTCAGAGAAGCAGAAACGATCATATAGAATATATCCAAATGAATAAATATACACTTCACAGGTAAATTCACCATTTGGGCCTTCTGATGCCTTGCTCTTTTTCGCCTGACAGGCAATTGTTTTTAAAACAAAAAGCTAATTTGCTTGTGCTTTAATCATAATTACCCTGACTTATAGGCACAAGAGTAGCCAATTTAATTTTTATTGGCTTCCAGATTTCTAAACCTAAACAAATCTCTTCCAGATTCCTAAACCTAAAACATAAAGAACCCCAAGATACAGTCTTTGTCACTAATAAGACGTCTTGAGATCTCATATGATCACCAGCAAGTCCTGAAAAAAATCTTATATTAAGATCTGGTCCCAAAGGCACCAGTTCTACAATGTGATAGCAGGTAGGGTAGCTCCTGGTACAAAGGTGTCTGCAACTAACAACCAGCGACACAGGTACTTACAAGGTCCACTGCATCCTTGAACTCAAGTTTACCAAAACACAGAGCTGCTAGATGCAACTCAACTCCACATCCTTGAGTAAGAATCTGCATCATTTAAACAAGATGCCCTGGGCGGTTCCTATGCATCTTTAAAAAGTTACTACACCTCGAAACTGAAAGTTTGGGGGAACTGCTCCAGTCAGAAAGGCTTGTACACCGGTGGAGTGAGGATGAGGATGGAGAAGAGGCCTCCAGGCCACAGCCCAAGAGCTAGTCTACAGCTGTTTTTCTCTGCTCTAGACCCAGCCCGAGCTCCTCTGCGTCGGGGGGAACTCTAAACTGTATCCCCACGAGCACCTACGTGGGTCGCCTCTCACCTGCTCCTCCAGCGGGAGCGGCTTGAGCGGACTCCGTGCCCCATGTCGAAACACAACCTGCACCATTTTCAGCTCCAGTAGGCTGCGGTCCACCGGACTCTGGCCACCAGGCGCCCGATGCTCGGCCAGAGCCACTCGCCGCTGGTGGAAGCAGTAAGCCAGCGATGCCAGGACACCCACGGGGGCCCACACGCGCATGCTGGAGGCTCTGGAAGCTGAGGGTTCAGCAGGCGCCGGGGCTCAGCAGACTCCCTGAAGTTTGCAGGGACTGGAGGACAAGCACGCACATCCAGCCCTCAGAACAGGCGGCTCCAGCCCGGCGACCCCGCCGCGACACCCAGGCCCGAGGGGCGGGAGCCTGGTGGAGAAAAAGGGGACGGAGCAGAAAGACTGCCTGGTAGTTAAGCCCAGCCGATGCCCGCTGCTCCCGCTGCAGGCTCAGTCGGGGCAGCAGCGAGGACCTGAGACTTGCACTCTATAGCAAGCGGAAGGGAGGCCACAACAGCAGGGCTTTTAAAGACACGTGGGTCCACATTTTATAACTAAACTCCCTTGCAATTTCTTGCCTTCCCGAGGACCTGCCCCATCTAAGTCACCGGCACAGGAGCACGGGAAAGTGAGTCCCGAGACTTCGTCTGATCTGGAAACGCAGAAGTGTAAGAACTACAATTCCCACAAGGCCGCGCGCCTCCGCGGCCCCAGGGAGGGTAATGCCGCGGACTGCTAGTCCCGCTAAGGTTCCGCCCCTTCCTCCCCCCTCTCCCCTCCCCCTCGCTCCCCAAATCCCCCACTCCGCCAATCTTCAGGCTAAGGCAGCCAAGGGGCCTCAGGTAATTAATGAGAGTGCGTCTAGTTTTTTTTTCCCCTTGTCGATTTGCCAGGGGTGAGTAGGGAGGAAATGAGGGTGAGGTGAGGCAGGTCTAGGATTTGGGGGTGTGGGAGTGGGGAAGTAGTTTGAATGTGGAAGAATTCCCTGAAGTCCTTAAAGCAAGATCGCTAAAGCCAAGACCTGAAACATCTATCAGCTGAGTGCTTATTTGTGAAGTTAACGTTTTCCGTTTTGAAAATTGAGCTAGGGATGTATTTCAGAGGTAGAGCACACTCCGAGCATGCGCAAAGCAGTATAGAGCCGGAGCCTGGCCAAGAGGAAGGAAGGTTCATCTGGGATAGAGCCACCAAAGGGTGTCAGGGGAAGCAGGGAGGGATGGCGGCTCAGTACGCTTCTGTCCTCAGCATCCGGAGGCATCCCCTAATCTTTTAACTCGGGCGCACTATTCTTGGCTTTAACTCAGAAGTAGATTTCAAAGCAAACCAGTAAGATATAGACTTGAAGAAAAGCAAAGAAAGAAAGAAAGATCAAAGCACACCTCAGAGTATGCATGGCAGTGGACTTCTCAAGCAATCGTTGAAGCATATTAGAAGCCATTTTACATAGATTTTAGGCAAAAGGATTACAACAGAGAAGACACCCAAGAGTGCATCTGTGCTTCCCAAAAGAGAGTCACAACGAAGTGTTTTAGCAATCGCCATATACGCTGTTTTAGTGGCTCTTAAACATCTGGAAAGGTGTTATTCCCACTAATCGAGAATAAGATCACTACCACAGTTTAAAGCCGATTTTGAAGCAAGCTTTAATTAAATACTGGCCAAGTGTGTAGGCTCTACCAGATCCATTCCCAGGCTCCCAGGAAATGGCCAGAGTCAAATATAGCAAGGGCTTAAGAAGGAAAACCCATAAGTCATTGCATTTCCCATCAGGTCCAATCAAGGACAAGCATACATCCTGACTTACCTCTAGCCTACATCTAATCAAGGAGCAAGTATGTCCTGCCTTTGGACCTTCAGTGCAAACGACCAAGTCTTGTGCAGATGGGTCAATCATACTTGTTTGGGGGAGTGAAACGTTTGGCTTGTTATTTCCCATAAACAATAGCCTCCAGCATTTCAGGAACTATTTGTTCTTGGGCAAGAAGCTTGCAGCTCAGAAGCATTTTTGTTTCATGGATCTTTAAGGCATAGTAATCAAACTTAAAATGTAACCTTTGCTCTCACAGAGTTGCTAAGAAACCTAATCCCTTTCCTTCTTTCCTTCCTCCCTCCCTCCCCCTCTCTCTCTCTCTCTCTCTTTCTTTCTTTCTTTCTTTTTTTCTTTCTTTCTTTCTTTCTTTCTCTTTCCTGCAGGGCATCTCCAGGATGCCTCAGACAAATTGGAATCTGAACAGGTAAAACTGGGAGTCACTTGGATTTCTAAAGAGTTTTAGAAAGACTGTGGCTTTACAGCTGGGATGGGAGAATGACCTTAAGCAAATGCAAATTTTGTTGGAATTCTTGCTTCACAGTTGTTGAGAGTTTTCCACCTGATGCTGGGTGGGGGGTAGGGGTATCTTTTTCCTCTTGTGTCCCTATTCTTGTCCTTCTGAAGTGTCTACCACCTCCCAGTAGCCAGTCAAAGTAAGTAGATTGGAACCCTGGTGATAGAGTCACCCCCAAGAGACCCACCTCTGGACACTGCTTTATTGGGAACTAAACCTTCAGTACATGAACAAAAACACCGTTTGTTTTATTTATTTATTCATTTATTTTTAAAGATTTTATTTATTATGTATACAGCATTCTGCCTCTACTATGCCTGTGTGCCAAAGGGGGCACCAGATCTCATTACAGGTGGTTGTGAGCCACCATGTGGTTACTGGGAATTGAACTCAGGACCTCTGAAAGAACAGTAAGTGCTCTTAACCTCTGAGCCATCTCTTCAGCTCCGGAAAACACTGTTTTAGAACCGAAATAATATAGTATAACTCTAGCATCGTGTTGAATGTGGCTTCCAGACAGGTGAGTAGAAATACAGAATAGTTTCAGTATAGACAGGTCTTGGGAGGGGCAGCCTCAGCCTCTGACATTCTCTTAGCCTGCTGGAGAGCCTGTAAGGTAATGGAAGGTTGGTAGCTGGCTGCCTTACTTCCAGCCATGGTGGACAAAACAACTGTAATCCACACCCTGCTCTCTGGCATCGTTGGCACTGTCTAGGTAAGCATCATGAGCACCTTTGGCCTGAGTGAGCAATATCCTAGCCTTGGGCAGTGGGGGAGGGCAGGACAGGTCAATGGCAGTTCTCTGTAGGAAGCCACAGCAGGTGAGGCTGCCAAAGGGCAGATTCAATGTGGAGCTGAAAAGCAGTTTGTCAGCACTCAGGAGTCCCTGTCTATATTTAGTATGTACTGTACAGTAGTGGTGGAAGCTGAAATAGAAAGCTAGGACAGACCCAGGAGGAGGACTCTGAGAAATGGTTATTTTTGACCCTAGTTTGACTACAAAGTAGGGCTAGTCTGAGAAGCAAACTCTTCCCCCAGCAAATAGTTGTGAGAGTTGTACTTAATATTATTTGAATTTGAGTGTTAGTCATGAGATTAAAACACACACACAAACATTTACTGCTTTATTTCCAGTGGTGAGCATGTTGTCTGATTCATTGTGAGTACTTGTTAAATATTGAATGAAAAAAAAAAAAAAAAGATAGACTGTGTTATAGGAACAGTGTGGATGTCATTGACTATTATGTCATGGTTCCTTCCTCTGTAAAACTCCTGAGCAGTTCGATTTAGAACAGGGTAATGGATCTAGTCTAGTACTAGATCAAATATCAAGAGATTACTTTCCCTTGATGGTCTGGAAGCCAGATGCCTAATTTGCAAGCAAACTATAATGTAAATGTAAGTTTTCTTCCATGGTGTGAGACATTGGATTGGAAGGGAGCAGAAATGGAGCAAAGTCAGGTAGCTGTAACTGCAAACCAGGTAGGAAACAGACACCATTAAACAATGAAAGTTGGTCAAGGATATCCTTTGAGCTTTTGGTCAGGTAACCACAGGTGACATCGTGCACCAGGGAAATAGGTTAAACAGATGCTGGCGAGTTAATTTGGGTTGTATAGATTATGAGGTACTTGAGGTATTTGTGAGGCATCTATGTAGAAATGCCTTCTACTTGACTGATGATATAGGTTGGAGATCAGAATAAGGGTGGCTGAGGAAAGTGTATGAGGGACTCCTCTGTTCATGGTTTATAGCTTCAGAAGTTTCAGTGGATACAAGTCTTGGTACAATAGGATGGCAAGAAGTAAAATGAGACCTGAGATATGTCTCTTAAAATCTCTGCTCAAGACTTAAGCACGAAGGAGAGCAAGAAAAGAAAATGTTTTAAAAAGGAATGGACACTGGATGTGTTTAATCCCAGCATCCAGAGGTGGAGGCAGGCAGGTCTCTGAGTTTGAGGCCAGCCTGGTCTAAATGTCCAGTTCCAGATCAGCCAGGGCTGCAATGTGAGAGAGAAGTAAGAATAAAATGATGGTAATATAAGGTCCTGTGGGATGACACAGCAGAGTCACCCTTGGTGGATGTAGAGAATGCAGCCTCTGAGGAACGGAAGTGAGGGTGTGGGAAGGTAGTGTCAACATCATCAGGAAAGCAAGCAAGAAGAGGAGATACATTCAGGCGTTGGCAGTGCATAGTTCATAAAACTCAGGGAGACTTGTCTTTTGAAGAAAAGTTTGTGATTGTGTTTAAATGTTGATAGACACAGGGAGAGGCTGAAGATGAGATGGAATGAAGGGTTCAGAAAGCTCTTAGGACAAGATGAGAGATGAACTTAGACTACATAATTAAAAGAATGAAAAAATCCGGCACCACAGGGTAATTGATAACAGGAATCTAAGGAGCTTTTCTTCTTTGATCACTTCTTTCCTCTGTAAACCCACAGTGTATTGGTGGGGTGATGACTGGTGCTATTAATGATTAGAAGGTGAAGAGCCTACTGTGGAGAGCCCAGAACAATTGAGTACTACACCCATATCACAGAATTGCCTAAGGGTATTTGAGTGCATCAGTGCCATTCTGGTGTCAGCCAAAGGCGGCCTGTTGATTTGGATAGAGTAGCTGTTCAGACCCCTGCTGTGGAATAATTCTTCTGTACACCGTGAATATGTATTATTCGCATTGGTTAATAAAGAAGTGACTGGCTGGTAGCCAGGCAGGAAGTATAGGTGGGACATCCAAACCAAAGATGCTGGGATGAAGAACAGAATCAGCAGAGTCTCAAGAGAGAAGCAAGGTGGACATGCCATACTGGAAAAAGATACCAAGCCATGTGGCAGAGCATAGATAAGAAATATGGGTTAACTGAAAATGAAGAGTTAGCTAGTAACAAGCCTGAGCTATTGGCCAAGCATTTACAATTAATATTTAGCCTTAGTATTTAATTTGGGAGCTGATGCAGGACAGAAACTTTCACCTACAGACCCCCACTCTGAAAACTACTGAGAGTCAAGGATCCCTCCATCAATGCAGAGATCCTCAGACACTCAACCCATAACCAAAAAATGGGTTAATATTTGCAAAGAACCAATGTACATCCTCTCATCATTTCAAAACATCTCTAACTTAATTATAATGCCAAATAAAATGAAAATGTATGGAAAGTAGTTGTTACACTGGACTATTTAAGAAATAAGGACAAGGGGCTGGAAAGATGACTCAGTGATTAAGATCACTAACTGCCCTTCCAAAGGACCTAAGTTCAATTCCCAGCACTGACATGGCAGTTCACAAGTCTGTAACTCCAGTCCCAGGGAATCTGACACCCTCATACAGACATACATACAGGCAAAACCCCAATGTACATTAAATAAATAAACAAACAAACATTAAAAAAATAATGACAAGGGCAGAATATTTGAGCATAATTTTTGGTGGATTTTTGTTTTGGTTTGGTTTTCTTTGTTTTATAAAAATATTTTGATCCAGGGCTGGAGAGATGGATCAGAGGTTAAGAACACTGACTGTTCTTCCAGAGGTCCTGAGTTCAATTCCCAGCAACCATATGGTGGCTCACAACCATCTATGAGGACATCTGGTACCCTCTTCTGTACACTGTATACATAAATAAATAAATCTTAAAAAGAATTTTGATCTACAGATGATTGAATCAGTAAGCACATGCTATTTGGGGTGACTGTTCCCAGAGATCGATCTATGCATTAAAATCGGGAAGGGGTGAAACCTTTGAGAAGTGGGGCCTTACTGGAGGTCTCTAGGTGACAGGAGACATTGCTTGCCTAGGTCTGTGGGATCCACTGTCTTCCTCTTGGCCTTTGTTCCTTGGGTCTTGAAGTGAATGGTTTCCTGTCATGTGTACCTGCCAGAAACCCAAGGTCACAAAGCCACCTGCCTGGTTCGTGGTCTTCTAGAACCATGGGCCAAAACTGATAAGGCCAGCACAAGACCCCGGATTCAGAGGTGTGACAGTATTTAATATGGAGGTTTAACAAGATGGAGAGACTTGTCAGTAGAGGCAGAAATTAAAACAAAGGACTGACTGATAGACAAAAGTCCTGAGTGGAATCGGGTCTGGGAGAAAGTATGATAAAGAGGAAAGGAGGAAAGAGAGACTTGGGACAGCAGAAGGGTTGTGTCTCTCACTAAAGGTCAGGGCTCTCTCTCACAGGATGGAAGGAAGCAATGATAGAGAGGAAAGCTGGTAGCACTGCTGGTTTAACCTGCAACAAATTATCTCCCCAAATATCCAGTGAACTTGGAAAAGTGTTGAAACAGTAATAATAATTGGATGCTATTGCCATATATCTGGCGTTCATGGTGCTAATTAATTCTTATTGTAACTCAAGTGGCAGATCTACCCTTCTGCCATTTCATAGAAAAAGAATCTGAGCTTAAGACAGTAGAGAAACAGCTTACCCAAGGATGCACAGGCCTTATGTGATAGTGACTTCAGTAATCTAAATTTGAACCCTGCGGTTTACACTATGAGCTGTATACGTTGCACTAGTGAACTTAGGAGGGAGTGGTGAGTCATTTGAAAGTTACTAGGGTGGAAAGACCTTCATCTTTCTGTTGCTATGGAAAAATGCCTAGAACTAGATGATATATAAGGAATGCAGATTTTTTTTTGGCTCATGGTTCTGGGGGCTGAGAAATCCAAGAACATGGCAAAAGCATCCTCTGCATCTGAGAAAGCCCTGTTTGCTGCATCACCACATGTCTGAGAGTATCAGAGGCTGGAGGGTGAGGTAACCGAGTTAACAGATACAGAGATGGAGATGGCACTTTATAATAAATCCACTACCCCTGGACCTAAGCTGTCCTCACAGAACAAGCTTAATCCGTGGATGAGGGTTCCACCTTTCCTGCGCAGCAATAAGCTTTGGGGGAGATGTTCAGACAGGAACAATAATCTCTCATATATGTGAGACTGAAGCTTTACTTCACTTCAGCAAGACTCTTTCTGCCAGCCTCTGCTTCCATACTGGTAGATGGGATTCTAACTGATTATGGTCTTCACTGACAATCATTTAGGACTTTTTGTTGCAAGTCATCCAAAACCAGACTCACTTGAGCTGATTCAACAAGAAAAGAGAGGAACGTGATTAGCCTCCATCATTGACAGCTTCCCAAGATCTGCCCCCATGCTTAGCTGGATACAGGCCCAGATTGTCCAGGGTTTGGATTTCTTTGGTGACTTGGCTGCTGCTCTGCCCTTCTCCCCCCAGGCTGACTGGTGACTGGTGACTCTCCCATGTGTCACACATAGCTGCAAGCAGTTTTGCTTTCTTGACCTTCCATCCAGTTAGATAGAAGGAGCCTTCCCCCACCATACACACAGAAATCCTAGGCTTCAGGGTCACTCGACAGATCCACTGCCAATCATCTCTGGAATGGAAGGGGGAGTTGAATCTGGCCACATCGCCATTCTTTAGTGCAGACTCGGAGCAAGAGGGGAAACAACAGAACTCTCTCTCTCTCTCTCTCTCTCTCTCTCTCTCTCTCTCTCTCTCTCTCTCTCTCTCTCTGTCTCTGTGTGTGTGTGTGTTCTCCCCCTCCCCCGTGTGCTGGAGTCCACGTTAATCAACTTCCTATGTGCCTTATCAGTGGCTTATGCTGGAATTGGTGACCTTTGGACAGAGGGAGGAGAACTTGACTACAGAGCTCTACCAGGGCGTATCTGTCTCTTCCTATAAATATCTTTGGCATTTCCTTGTTTAGCCATCCTCATTGATGCCCCATTACCCACAGAAGAGTGAGTCACAATGTTTTAGTGCTTCACTGCTCAGATATCTTACACTGTTTGAAATCGCTGCAATACTGGGCTGGGAGATGGCCCAGAGAGTAGGAGACCTTGCTCTGCAATCATGAGGACCTAGGTTAGAATCCCCAGCACCCAGGCAAAAGGTCAAGCCTGGCTTGCATGATTGTGGTCCCAGCACTGGGGAACAGATACAGGCGGATCCCAAGAATTCCCTGGCCATCCAGTCTAGCTAGCTAATGGGTGGGCAATAGTGAGAGATCATGTCTAAGGGCAGTAGTGTGTAGGGTGACAGAGGGAGACACCTGATGTCCTGCTCTGGACTCTGCATGCATGTCTGCAGATGTGCACACTGGCATACTATTGTGCATGCACCACAGGAATGTGCACACACACACACACACACAAAGGGGGGGACGGAATGAAGGAACTGAAGTACTGCTGATTCTGTAGGTATGATTTTGTTATTCTATAGTTTTGAAAAATCTAGCATTTGAATCATTTGTGTCTTAAGACATACAAGGAGTATATTTTATTAAATTTGGATATGGATCCAAGATATGGATCACTGAAAGTCCAAAGTTTTGAAACCGCACGATGCAACATAGTGAAACCCTGTATTCAAAAATACAAAATAAGCAAAAATGTCTATAACCTAGCACTCAAAAAATACACAGGCCTGTTTTTTTGTTTTGTTTTGTTTTGTTTTAAACTTTATTTATTTATTTTATCTATTTATTTGCCTTGGTGTTTGCCTGGAACTGGAACTACAGACAGTTGTTAGCTGCCATGTGGGTGCTGGGAATCAAACCCGGGTCCTCTGGAAGAGCAGACGGTGCTCTTAACCGCTGAGCCATCTCTCCAGCCCCAACACAGGCCTGTTTTTAAAAAACATGTTTGAGCAAAGCTCAAGGGTAGAGTTCTTGCCTATCACAAGTGAGCCCTGGAACTAGTCTCTAATATTATAAAAAATAAAAAAATACAACAAACACCATCTTTACTTTCATCATCAGATAGCCTATGAAGCAAACCCTTGTAAGGAAAATTCCTATAAAAAACATTTTTCTAATAGCTGGACTGTGACACATTTTTTCTGTAGTTGTTATTGATGATGTTTGTTACAGTGGTGGTGGGTTTTCTTAAGACAGGTCTTTCTATGCAGCCCTTACTGTCCTAGAACTTGCTCTGTAGACCTGGCTGGCTTCAAACTAAAAGATTTGCCTGCCTCTGCCTCCTGAGTGAAGTGCTAGGCTTAAAGGTGTTCATCACCACACCCAGCCTTCAACACTACACTGGTGTTTGCCTTAGAGCTCTCATTTATATAAGATGAAAGAAACTGAAGGCAATCAGAAATGGTTTATGGTTTATTTGAGGCAAAGAAAAATGCAATTTGTTACTATCTAGACCATTAGGCACTATATAACAAAATAGCTAAGACTGCTTACGTTAAAAATAGTTTAAACCCATTTCTGATAGTTCTAGAAGGTGAAAAGTTGGACATCAAGTTACCATCAGATTGTATATTGGAGAAAACTCTCCCTTTGTGTCATGGATGGCTCATTCCTCTGTTTTCACTTGATAGGAGGATGAAGAGTCATGGGGAAATAAAGCCCCTCAAACTCATTCCCTCGGCCCTTTCTCCAGAAAAATTCATGTCCTAATCACCCATAAAAGCCCATTCTTACCACCTAGCTTATGTTTAGTGTTAAGAATCCAGCATGAAATTTAGATGGGCATAAATATCAGTCATCTGTGAAACATTATTGTCCCAAGGCAGAAACAAAATACCGCTCCTCCCCATCTCCTCAAAGTTAGCAACCCAGAGACAGGCTGATTTGAAGACAATAGATGTTCTAGACTGTTTTGTGTGACAGTATTTGAAATTTTGTAATAAATAGTGAACAGAAATTTATTGTGGTTCCAGAGGCTGAGAAAAGAAGAATAGAATGCTGCAGGAGCCTTCTTTCCACCTCTCTCTCTCTCTTTCTCTCTCTCTCTCTCTCTGTGTGTGTGTGTGTGTGTGTGTGTGTGTGTGTGTGTGTGTGTACATGTGCACATGTGTGATGTGAGGGGTGGCAGAGAGAAAAAGATGAGACCAAACCAGTCTTTCATGAGTCTACCCCAACAATCCATTCATTAGTAGGTCCCACCTCTTAACAGTGTTGATTGGAGACTAAGTTTTTTTTTAAATTTTTATTTAATTTTATTTTTATGTGTTTGGGCATTTTGCCTGAATGCATGTCTGTACTACATGCATGCCTAGTGCCCACAGAGGTCAGAAGAAAGTGACAGATTCTCTCAAATTGCAGTTACAGATGACTGTGAGCTGCCGTAAAGTGCTTGGATTCTCCAGAACTGCCTATTTTCTTAACCACTGAGCCATCTTTCTAGCCCTCAGGTAAATTTTTGACACATAAACTTTGGGGAACACATCATATCCAAGCAATGTACCAGAGAAAAATATTTGGGAGTATTTCCTTTTATTTCCCTTAGCAGAGACTCAGAAAGAAGTGTTCAGCAGTGCAGAGATCAGCACAGCTCGAGGCTGGACCTGGCTAATGTGGGGTTAATCTGGTTCTGAAGATGGGCCATGGAGCTCACCCCCATGCTAGACATTGAAAACCTAGGGATAGTCTGCCAACCAGAGCCTGGAGACTGAGTCTGTGGAGGTTGGTCTGGTATTGGAGTGGCTTCAAGTTTGGAGTCTGTGGGGCCAAAGGAAGCCAAGTAATTAATTGAGCAGGTTTAGAGGCTTGAGATGTGGGTACTGGCCTGAAGCCAGGGTCTGTGGTGACCCAACCAGCGTTAGCTTTACTGGGACAGGTCCAATGTACCCATGCATGCAGTTGTCACTGCTGACACCCTTGCCTTTTCCTAGTGGAAGGAATGTCTCTTCAGTCACACTCTCTGGGGTTGCAGAGAGAGGATGGGTAAAACCCTGTCATCCTTGACCGCCCTAGTATTTCTTGGTTCTTGTAGAAGCATTCTCCCATGTAGGTAGTTCAAATTGGATTTCTGTGAGGAAATGAGCCTTGGTAAATTCTGTCTTCTTGCTGATGAAGACATTTAATACTACTCAAATACAAACTTCTGTAAACATATGGAAATATCAATGTTTAATATAAAAATAAAATGTCACTTAAATACTTTGTAAATTTTAGCTGAAGTTGAGATGAAGCACTGGGTGCATGCTCTGGGCCTGGGGTGCAGCCTCCAGAATTGCCATAAAGAAAAGAAATCAGATTAGGATCATTTTTAAGTGCACTTACTTAGTGATGAGCTGTGTGGACAGGCTACCTGATGAAGGAGTTTCCTGGTAAATTCTGCAGACTGGAGCGTACCCCCATCAGACACTCCTCCCTTCCACTGTGAACTCAGAACAATACAGAGAAAGAAGGTCGCAGAAGATGCCTGTGCCAGGGTGAAATCCACACAGCATTCTGTATTTTTTTAATTAAAAAGAAAGTAATGTGTATTATTTGATACTACAAGGGGGGGTCTACTAAGAGAAGGGAAGGGAGGGGCAGAGAGACAGAGGGTGGATGTGGGGAGCAAAAACAGTCAAACAAGCATGCATGAAAATGTAATGATGATTTCTATTACTTTGCATGCTAATTTTATTTTATTTTTTATATATTTTTTAAACTTTATTTATTTATTTATTTATTCATTCATTTATTTGCCTTGGTGTTTGCCTGGAACTGGAACTACAGACAGTTGTTAGCTGCCATTTGGGTGCTGGGAATTGAACCCGGGTCCTCTGGAAGAGCAGAGGGTGCTCTTAACCGCTGAGCCATCTCTCCAGCCCCAGCTAATTTTAAAAAGAGACCTTGGTGTTCGGCATTAAGCTCGGTGGCCTTGCACATAACTTTTTCTTTCTTTCTTTCTTTCTTTCTTTCTTTCTTTCTTTCTTTCTTTCCTTTTTAAAAACTTATTTATTTATTTACCTTGGTGTTTTGCCTGGAACTGAAACTACAGACAGTTGTGAGCTGCCATGTGAGTGTTAGGAATTGAACTCAGGTCCTCTGGAAGAGCAGTCAGTGCTGTTAACCACTGAGCCATCTCTCCAGCCCCTGCAGGTAACTTTTTCAAACAGAAAATGACATTGAAATTTAGGACTTCAGCCTGGGCATTCTTTGTTTTATGTCTAAAATCCACTTATGAGTGAGCACATACCATGTCTATCTCTCTGGACCTGTGTTACCTCACTTAGAATGATACTCTCCAAATCCATCCATATGCCTGCAAATTTTAGGATGTCATTTTTTTTAACTGCTGAGTAGTACTCCATTGTGTAAATGTACCACAAATTGTTAATCCATTCTTCAGTTGAATGGATTGTTTGTTGAATTGAATAGGTTTCCAGCTTCTTGCTATTACGAATAATGCTGCTATGAACATAGCTGAGCCCTTGGGGAAGAATGAACAAGTTGGTAACAGAAGGAACTTAAGAGAGACATCCAGGGATCCCCCTGGGAAGGGGAAATAGAAAAGATCTCCTGAGTAAATTAGGATCATAACGGGGAGTGAGCAAGGGGAGGTGGGAACAAATCGTGAGAGGAGGAGATGGTTGAATGCGAGGAGCGACAGAGGGAAGAACAAAGAAACGGAGATCTTGACAGGGGGAGCCATTGTGGGGTTAGAGAGAAACCTGGTGCTAAGGAAACGTCTAAGAACCCACAGGGTGTCCTTGGCTTAGGATTCCAAGTAATAGTAGAGAGGATGCCTAAATAGGACTTCCCCTATAATCAAATGAATGACCACCCTAATTGTCATTATAGAACCTTCATCCAGCAATGGAAAGAGGCAGAAGAAAAGATCTATATTTAAGCACCAGGTCAAGCTCCCAGTCCAGCTGAAGGTGGGGGGCGGGGAGTGAGTATATGACCAAAGGGATCAGGATCATGACAAAGAGACCCACAGAGATGGCTGACTGGAGCTATTGGGAGATCACTGACTCAGAAACAATTGCCAAAGATCCTTCACAGAAAGGAACTAAACCCCCCAAAAGCAGATGACTGTCAAATAGTGTGGGCAGTTGGTGGAGCCTCTTGCAGTAGGATCAGACTATGTTCCTGGTGCATGAACTGACATCACAGAGCCCATTCCCTACAGAGGAACACCTAAACCAGCCTTAATACTGGGATGAGGGACTTGGACCTACCTCAACTGGATATGCCAGACTGAACTGACCCACCTTGGGGAATGGATGGGGGGATGAAGTGGGGGGAGGCTGAGGGAGGACTGGGAGGGATTGGGAGGAGGGAAGGAAGGGGGAGCCGGGGATACATGAAAAAAAAGATTTTTTAAAAATAAATTTTATAAATACAAATTTAAAAAAGAAAAAAATTAGGGAAGTGGTTTAACTAAAGCAAAAAAATATAATATTCTTTAATTATAAGTACTAAAACTACTTTAAAACAGCCATTCAATAGTTCCTTTATGCATTTTCCTCTTCAAATTTACAGTTCTCTTATTGTTGGACAAGAGAGCTATTCATCTCTATGCTTATCTGCTATGTTTAGGTTTTTTAACAAAGCATTATAACTAAAGCAATAATTAGCATTAGGATGTAAACCTTTGCACTTACTGTTTTTTAATATTGCTTTACAGGTGTTATTAAAGGGTGAAACTGAAAAAAAAAAAGAAGAAAAGGAAAGAATGTTAACTATTGTAAGAGGATGCCTCAAAACATCCTTGATTAAGCAATAAACAACATCTGGGAATTAGTCTTTGTATTTACTACAAGGATAGTTTGGTCTATTTGAATTTATTCTAAAGTCTAAGATTAGGTGTCTTTGAGACTGAAAATACTATTTCTTTCCTGTGTTGGTAAAGAGGAATATTCTAGTATTTTTTTTTAAATATTTATTTTTATTTTATGTGAATTGATGTTTTGCCTGCATGTGTAACTCTGTAAGGGTGTCAGATCTTGGAATTACAGACAGTTGTTAGCTGCCATGTGGATGCTGGGAATCTAACTCAGGTCCTCCGGAAGAACAGTCAGAGCTCTTAACTGCTGAGCCATCTCTCCAGTCCTCTGGTATTATTTCTATATATCAGAATTGTATAGCTTAAACAGAAATCAGCTGTCTTGACTATCCACAACTATAGGTGTGCCCAAAGATGTTCTTAATAGGGAAACATAGCAGTGGCACCTGAGAAAGTTACAGACAGAAAAACAACTGGTCATTAATAGTCAGTGACCCCACTGCTTTTCCAGGTGGGTTAGCTTGTCAAACATTCATTGTTACCTGCTGTATACTCCCATGGCCCTCAGCACTAGGTAAGTTATATACATTATTAGTATAAAAATTAAAAATAAAACCTTCAGAATACTAGCCATAATAATTTGTTAATGATAAGTAATATAAAACATGAAAATCAGAATAGATGTTATGAGGTTAGACTTTATTATTTTTATGACTGATTCTATTATCAGCTTAAAATAACATATTTTATGCAAGTATTATGGTAACCGTGAAGCAAAAGACTATAGTGAATACCTAAGAGATGGATAGTTGTAGTGGGACTATGTTCTGTTACATTGCAAATAATTGTTCCGCCTACTGGTTTAATAAAAGTGCTGATTGGCCAAAGGCAGACAGGAAATGTGGGCGGGGATAGCAGACTAAGAAAACAGTGAACAGGAAGAGAAGAACAGAGAAGCCAGAGAGACCAGCGGAGAAGCCAGCAGATGCAGAGGACAACTATGCTGCTCTGAGAAAAGGAACCAAGCTGCGTGGCTAAACAAGATAAGAATCATGGGTTAGTTTAAGAGTAAAGAGTTAGCAAGTTATATGCCTGGACCCTAGGTCAATCAGCATAAAATTAATGTAAATGTCTTTATGTTTCTGTGGGACTACAGTGTCACACCCACCTTGCAGGAAGATCAGCAGCTCCTGATCTTCCTGCATGCGCTGTAGGTAAGCCTGTTGTAGTCTATCTTCTACTAATTGTAGTGCCTGGTGCACTTCTTTGGTCATATATCTAGGTGAATCTAGGGCACTATCACCTTTAAGCACATCATATAAGGGTTTTAATTCATAATTTGCTAGCTTTAGATAGCTCCTAATCCAATTTATATCTCCTAATAATCTTTGATAATCATTCAATGTC